>WBMV01016667.1:2116228-2160693 GCA_013396655.1 Campylorhamphus procurvoides | reverse complement strand
AACTCAAATGATTAATTGCTAAACTAATCCTAAAACCAAAGTATTTTGCCCTCTTTTTGATCCAAGAAGCAGCCAAAATGCTCTGTGACACAGCTGGATATGTGCAAAAACCACTACACAAGCTGTTTGGCAAAACATTTCGCTTTGGCATAGGAGGAGAAAGTCCTACACATGCTAAGCATGATTTCTTCTCCTAGCTGAGTGCTAGACCAGAAAACCTTGACATGTCTGCACCACAGAGAAGGCTATACAATGTTTTCAGAAATCATTGGGTTTATTATAGAACATCAGCAGGAGGAGGATGTTGCTAATTATTTAAACAGGTGATTATGCAAAATACTATTACCAAACAATTTGTATCTCTCTTCAGAGAAACCTGAACAATATATTCCATTAGTGAGAAGCTGATTCTGCTGCCATACTTGGAGTTATTATGATAAGTAACAAGTAGAGCTAAGACAAATGCTCTGAGTCACAGTATAAAATCAATATGCCATCAATTAATTTTGTGTTTGTATTTCTACATAACATCTCAAGTGCTACCTGCAACAGTATTTGTAATTTTAAAGGATAATCAGAGAGCAGTTTACTGACATAATATCCATTTGTCTTATATAGTCACTTCAAAGGAGGTCGATTATGAGTCTTGTAGTTTTCTAATTGCTTATATCAGTTAATTCTGTCTTCACACATATTGGGGGAAATATGCAACAGCCCTGTCTACAGAGCTGTTCTGCTCTGGGCTGCAAGCAAGTACTGATGGCCTACAGGAAAAAAAGTGCTTAGTGTTTAAATACTGCAAATACCACAAATGTTAATAACAGACAAAATAATGAACCTGCTCAACTTAGTAAAGCATTTTTTTCACTCTGATTTCCAAGCTGGACAATACCACCTGACCCACAATGGTTCAGGTGGGCAGTCACAGGAGCTGTGTTGCTGGTCACACTCGGTCATTTGGCCTGAGCTAAGTGAGACACTGTAAGTCATTGACCTGTGGGTGGCTGAGCTGACCCTGTCATTCAGACAAAATTTTGGTTCATAAGTTATCAAACCTTTACATCTCCTTCTTCCAGCCAGACACTCTTGGATTTGGGGAACTTCACCAGGGTTCACACATGACCACTATAACGAGAGAGAAATTTGACTCAGTTGACTTTTAACATCAGAAACAAAGGGCTAAATCAGACCATCTCACATAGTCAATGGAGAGAAATTGGCACTTCTAGAGTGAAAGCCATTTGACCAACTTTAGATGTCTGCTTCAGAATGAGATAAATTGCATCACAGATACCGGTGAATTACACTGACTGAAACTCAATTGATTTAGTCATGGTGTAATCAATGGACATATTGACTAGCTCATGCAGATGTCTGCAATGTAGATATCTGGATTTATTCAGACAAACCTCTGTGTGGGAACATAACTAGTTTTCTAAATATAGGTGTACTTGCTATGCAAAATGCCCTTGGGTATCTGGGACATGAGTCTGGCAAAGACTGAAGATCTACAGAAGACTTTGCCTGCTTCAGTGACACTTGGTGGGACAGTCTTGGGCATCTCAACTGGTCCCAGGAGTGTTTGCAACTGAACTGACCCATACCAAGTGCAGGAAAAGAAAATTAATAACATTTTCAGACAAGCCAGGTCTCTGCACCACCTTTCATGGTGGCAATGACAGCAGCAACAGCCTGGGACCACACATGCACCCAGGGAAAGGACTTTGGCCATCCATTTCCAGCAGTCACATCATGGTGCAGGCTGTCCTCTGCCAGGAAGAGCGGACCCTAACCCTTACCAGCAGGACCTCTGCAGATGCCACCAACTGTAGGCACTGATGCAGAGTTCCCACTGCAGTTATCATGTTATGTGGTTTATCTTGTCAGCTTACTGAGCTTTACTTGAAGAGCTGACAAGTTTATTTGCCCTTACTAAACAGCCTGAATAGCAGTTTTGTTGATTGGAGCAATCCAGTCTAAATTTATTCATGGAAAATTTACAGCAATTTTGTGCTGTTCCAATTCTGACCTTTGGCTGAAACAGTTCTTTCTCCTAACTTCTATTTTCACCTCTGTTATACTCACAGGCAACAAGTTTCTTACAACATACACATGCAGCTTTTCCCCTGCTCTGGAACAGGAAGAGAAAAGACAAAAAGGAGAGAAGAACGTGTTTCATTTTTCTTCCTGGGGAAATGAACATATAGTCTAGTCATCTGTAAAATGAAAATGCTGCTTAACTAACCCTCTATGTCTCTGTTCAGTTTCCAAACAGGAAGCAACCAATTTAAAGTGCAAAATATTTTTCTTCCCTACCATTTGTTAAAAAAGGATTAAGACGAGTCCTTCTTTATTATGGTACTACAGGATTTGAATCTGCTGGGAGCCTAGAGAGATAGGTCCTGTTCCATGGCATTGTTGTCTTCCAGTTTCAAAGCGTGTAACTCACTTTCAAAAATGAATCAGGATTGTTTCAGAATTTTTTTAAAATGCTTCTGAGGTGGGCCAGACACTTCTCTCTTCTTCTTACTATGCTTTTGTCTACTTATCCCCACATTTAAAATAATAAAACATCAGTCTTCAAGTCATGCACAAGGAAGTGATTACAAATTAGAATGAAGCACATGACATAGATTAGAAAGAAGCATGTGAAGTTGAAAAATTTACCAAATGCAATAATGGAGGCTGGAAGAATAAATAGTTAAACAGTGGTGGAATAAAAATATAATTCTTTGAGAATCTGTGATAGAAGACTATTTCCATCAGTCTGAAACTCTGCTCCTGGAAGGATATGAGTCCCCTACTAGAAAGAGATAAAAAAATTGACCTTACTCTGAGACACGGGTGAACTGTAAAAAGAAGAAAACTGATGCCTGATCAGACAGAGATCAGTGTATTAATCGATATTTGACCTTATCAATTTGTAGGAATAGGAAAGTTCTTCATGGATGTATTAGTTTTGAAGATGTTCCAACAGATCGTAGGTTGACTGCCAGCTGAGCTTTGCCTGCCCTGTAACTTTGCAGACCTGTTTCCTGACACCTTGCCCCAGCTCCTTGGCCATCTGCCTGGTTATTTTCAAGAAATGTCAGTGATTTCCCTGACTCTGGCTCTCAGCAGTCCAGTCTTTCAAGGTTTCTGGGATGCTACTGCTGCCCAGGGAAGCAGTGACCCTTGGTCACCCCCAATGAGGGTTTTTTCTCCCTCTGAAAAATTCTAGTAATGGCATAGGACTACAAAAAGAGAGACAAACTTTTACTAGGACCATATCTGGGATTTCAAAAGTTCTGAAGGTGTTGTATCTTATATGAAGATATGAAATGGTCTGCAGACTTCACACCATTAAAAAAAAAAGAGTAGAGTATCCTTGTCCCTGTTTTCTCTGTACCTTTGCTAAATTTAGTTCAGCACTGCCCTTGAGGTGAATTTGGCCTTGTGTGAATATTCAATGACTTCAGGGTGCTATATAAAAGGAAATTGGTGTTATAACAGCAATTTACATCAAAACCCTGTTGTTGGTTGTCAACAAATGAGAGTCCATATACATTCACTTCCCAACACAGCAGTGAGCATGAGGCATAGGCACTTCTGCAAACCATTTGTATTCTCAGTAGGATGCACACTGCCATGGACTGAAAGGAAAACTTCACATAATTTTTAAATATCCAGTACAGGTGCTAGAAACTGCCCAACAAGACTCTAAACTCTATAAAATATCTAGTTCTGCTGAGCTTATGAAAGCTTATGAATCTCCACGGGATGGCCCTAATGAGTTGCGATGATTTGCACTGTTAATCCTTCAGCACACATTCTATGCAGTGTATCTGTCTAAAAGGATGGATTTCAAAAGGCCATGCAAAATTATCTGCCCTCCACAAATCCCTGACTTCTGTGGGTTCAGCCTAAATCCCAGAAAAGCTAACACAATCTTCTCACTGGTTCCATTGGTGTTTGGATCAAGGCATTTATCCAGCCATATAGAAAACCCCATGAAACTGCTAAATTCAGGTTTTGATGAATGGGCAAGTTATAGGTCACTGTTGTGCACTGCATCAGTTACTGTGGCAATGGTGTGCAAAGCAAAAACATTAATTCCACCAGTTGTCAGTATGTGAGCTTGGCTCAAGAAAGTGCTTGTCTTCTGCGTAGAGATATGAATCCTTAGGGGTTTTGCTGAGATAGTGTTGATCTATCTGTAATGCAAAAGAGTCTCAAATATTCATGAAATACACCCAAGTTCCAGCACCTTCAGTCTGACACAAAAAAATCACCAGAATGAGCAAATATTGTTATACCAGTCCAAATGAAACGCAGAGGGAAAATAGACTTCATGTACAGGCATGAGGAGCCAGCTGTGCTCACAGCAAGTTCCAGGACATTATTGATAACAGGCTTCAAAATATCACACAGCTATGTCCTGTGTCTGGGAACATCTCCAGGAGACCTCACAGCAGATCTCACAGCAGTGCTACAAAATCTGTGAAGTTTTATGGCCCAGACTGGCACAACTGCTCAGAGGGGAAAATCTAACCGGGTTTTAAAGATTAAAAATTTGAGCTTGAAACAAAAGACTTGGACAACTTGGGTTGATAGAACAGAACCACATTTAAGACAAAATGACTTGGGTATCTTTGGCTTTGGGATGAAATCAAGGAAGAGACTGAAGCATAGCCTATGTTTTATCTTTTTTATTGCATCAAACTATGAATATCAAGTAGGTCTGCTCTTTGAGGTTCTTAAAGTGCTTTCTACTTCTACTGATTTTGATGAGCATTGCTTTTATACAATAATTAGGCCACTTTGGTACTTCCTAGCATCCCATGAAAGAGAAAAGGCAGTACTTCTGGTACCTTACATAGACACTTTGAGGGTTTTTCTGAAGATTTGTGTATTGGGGAGGATATTTCAAGATACAGAAAATAAAATGTTTGCTCACTGCCGGTGACACATGACACACTCAAATCCACCCAGATTCAGTTATAGATTAGTACAAATTTACCCAGAGCTTTCAGTGAATATATTCAAAACTGTGGGTTTGCAACAAAACCAGGAACCTGTTTCTGCAGTTTCCAGTTTGGGGCTGCAATTTCCATGGGACTCTTGTTTCCTGTCTCTGATAAACGCCTGCTCAAGTGTTAGAGCTCCCTTTGAAAGCATGAAAGGTGGTCCCCTTTGAAAAATGTCTTCTATGGAGATTCAGCATCCCTATGATCAATATTTCATGCTGCCCTTTTTCTGTCTTCATGAGATTCTGATTCTCAAATGATAACCACATTTTATTTTAGCTGAGCTATCATTAAAAATAGCACCCTCATCATATCTCTTCCAGATAAATCATGTTATTTTATGCAGGACTTTTTTCCCCCCCAGTGAAAATAGTGAAGGACTTCTTTCACAGAAAACAAACTGCAACATTTTCCCTCAAAGAAATAGACATATTGACTAGAATTGGCTCTCTTGCAGTGAGGAATTGTAGGCAAATTGCTTCAAATTGCTTAAGATCAAAGTTGAGTCACTGTCAAGAGAAGTTAAACTTGAGACATAAGTTCAAATGCAGATCTCTGTCATTTCTGTTAATAAATCCATCAGCTGAGTGCAGGCTTTGGCTGGTAATTGGCAACAGCTCAGGTAAGAGCCAAGAATCACATAGGCCTATATCCAACTGGAGGAATAAGACTAGAAACAAGATGATGCAAATTTGCATTATTTAAAAAAAAATATAGGCCCTGATTTGTCCATGATTAAAATAAAAATTGCTCTCAGAGAGATTATTGTCATGATGCAACCAGCTTTGTCAGACCCAAAGTTTACCAAAACTCTCACAAAAGGTCTTCTCTGAAAGTTCTGTTGTGGTTTCTTGAGGACTGATCCTATAGACATCTCTTTTACATAAAACTAGTTATAAGTAGAAAATTGCACATTTGTTGTTCAGGGTTTTATTCCTAAAGGAAGCCTTAGAAAGGTAACTAACCTTAGCTAAAAGGCTGTGCCTTCTTCACCATTATATTCATGCACACAACGGAAGAGATTCTAATCCAGAGATGAACTCCTCCAGAACAAAGACCTCTGGGACTATCCTGCTTAACCCACCATTAGGATCTAGGATGCAAACCTCTTGCCCTAGGTTTCCCATCAAGAAGCATTCTGCTTATTCAAACAAGCTTAAATTCAACCTGTCAATGAGTCATGCAGATGATATGTGGGCCATGATTATTGTTACCCAGGAGTTCACAGAATACGAGTAAGCCAGGACTCCTATTTATAAGAGACACAGAAGAAAGCCTTGGGACATTTTCTAGATGGATTGATAATAATATGCAGGCCTTATGCATGTGCCAATCTACAAAATACCAGTCTTTTTTTTTCCTTTTTTTTTTAGTGGCTGTTATATAAAGAGGTTCATGTGCAGAGTATGCTTAAAATTAGCTATATTTATTATGAATTCATGATGCACTCTGGTAACACCTTTAATCCTTCAAAAGGCCTTTACAGAGTGAATGAACAAAGCCTAGCAAGCAGGGCTGCTCTAAATATTTGCATAGAGCCTTCAGCCTGTGCAAGCTGGATCTACACTCACAGAGCCCACTGTAACATTCTCAGGAGCCTTTTCAGACCTGGAGTGAGGTTGTTTGCACAGCTCTGTGAGGCAAATCCCACCTGGCCTCTCCCAGATGGAAGTTCATTGAACTTTCCAATAGCCTGCAGCACTGGGCTGCACAATCAGCCCCGGTGGAGTTGGCCCAGCCTCATCAGACCTCTGTAGTAGGGGAGAAGTAGGGCCCTCATTTTACAAACAAGCCCAGAAGCACAGTTTGAAAACTGTGATCAATATACAGACAGAATAAAAGAAGAAGAAAAAGAAGAAGCAAAAAAGCCAAACAAACAGGTCAAATAAATTATTTGTTACACACTGTTCTCTCACATTCCCTGGAAGCAAGAAAACTCATTGCAAGGTCTGGAAACATCATGCTGGTGTATTTTAGTAGTTTTCAGCTCTTCTGATTTCTTCTCTAATTGGCAGACCTTCAGACATTTCCACAGAGGCAGGAACCCCTGAATAGTAAGTTAGCCTGAGCACTTTTTTTTTTTTTTCCTTATTACTCCTTCAGGTTCCCTAAGAAATAAGCACATTTTCTCTTAGCCCCCTAACCTCATCTTCCCTCCAAGGAACCACAGACTGAAAATCAGACCATGTAGATTTTTCTTTGTGTCTCCAACCCAGACTCTTTGCAGCTCTCTATCTCTATGAAGCACTCCCAATTTCAGAGCCCATTTCAAATGCACTGAAAATCTGTCAAGAATAAAACAGGCTCCTAAAGTAACATCTTGGGAATCATAGTTTCAATACTATACATCAAAATCAGAAATGTTTCATTTATTAAGAGCCCTTTTTCTTTTTTCTTTCCTTGTTTTCTTTTCTTTTTCTTTTAAAATGGCTGTTGCCTGTACTGACGCTTTCTTTGAAAAAATGTGTCCTCGGTTAAGTCCTCTGAAGGATGGACTGCAAATATACTCTACTAACTGTGGAGAAACGTTCCCAGAGTTCTGTCACTTTATCAGCCAAGACATTGCACTCTCATGGAAATAGAAAAGGCACTGGAAAACTAGGATTTTGTCTTAAAAAACCAGAACTCTGTTCACTTATGAAAAGAAACCTCTAGGGGCAAGTTTAAGCACTAACAAATATTTCTAAAGCTTTACTTTATTTTTGGAAAGAGTCTGACCATCCCAAATCAATTCTGATCAGTTATCTGCTGGTCAGCGAGAAGAGTGACAACTGATCTTGGCAATTGTTGATACAAAATTAAAATTATAGAGATGGGTAATGTGCTCAGATGAGAGTTAAAGAGTGACTGGGAAGCTACAAATGATTAAAAGCATTTTTATCTTAAGTCTAGTCAAAATTGCATCCATTTGGCTTAATCTTAATTCAAGTAAATCAAAAACAAGAGGAAAAACTCAATATTTGAGAAGTAGAAGTGATGTTTTTAGGCTAAATAATCTGATAAAAACACGGCGACCCTGTTTCTTGCTCCCTACATGATTAATATGTTGAATTGTCTCCACAAATAGCATTTTTCAGTGGCTCACAAAAGGCATCAGTTGGTGCCTGGTAATGTCAGTTTCTGCTCTGAAAAGTGAGTTTGCATTAATGCCAATGTGAGATGCTGTGTTTAATGCTTCTCAGTGGTTTCCAAATGAAATGAGCTCAGGAACTGAGTCATTCTCACACGAGTCTACTCCAGTCAAATACACTCTCCTGAAGGAGACAAATGAAAAGCTAAAAACGTAAAGTGTGTAGCTGATGAGGTCACAAACCACTCTGCAGACTTAAATGAAGGCCTTCCACCTCAGCAGATCCTCCTGTAGAGTCTTAAACTCCACAGACATAAAACAGTCTTCGTATGAACCAGTACAATATTCTGGAGTCCAGATAAATATAAGTGTCAGCCTGACTGGAGAGAAGTCAAATAAAAATAAATAAATAAATAAATTTTAAAAAGTAAAAAAAAAAGAGAGAGAAATTGAGCCCTCCAAAAAAAATGCTCGAGGTTTTTACGACTCCAAGATAGACATCGCAACATATGTGCTGGTTTTTCCATGCTGCATCTGCATGCTTGTTTATCTTGGATGTAGCTAAGCAGCTGTTTGTGTGGGAGTGTCACACCAGCTCTCTTAGGATGTGCTTTGGGACACAAGGGACATCGTGTGTCCCACAGGACACAAGGGAACAGTGGGAGGGTGCAGAGCCTGCTGGAGTGCTGAGAAGGGATAAATGGTGACCAGATGTAATATAGATCCAACCTGGGGAACATTTTGGCATCCATGCAACACATCAGAACCTGAGTACTGCTCAGAGCCCATCACCCTGGCAGGATGGCCAGGCAGATGTGCTGATGTTCAGACTGAATGAGTTCTATGGCATGGATTATCAGGGAGCCAGGCACTGATCCTGAAGTCACCTGATGATGCAGAGAGAGCCTTTGGTCCCAGCCCCAGAATATCAAACTCAGTGCTGGTGTAAACTCTCGCTTTCTATGCCTACTTTTCTGTCTCTCTGGTCAGGTGCAACAGAAAGGGCGATAAGACATTGACAGACTTTCAGGATTTGTATGGAACCACAAAACTGTTGTCTTGCAAAATCTGGCGCTTGCAGGAACTTAGACTCTGGTTTATCTGACCTACCCTAGTAGAGTCTACTAGTCTATTCTCTGTATTTAAAGGTTCATTCCAACTTGTGGATTATTTTGTGTGTACAAGGTTTGAGGTAAAAGCTGGAAATCTTAAGCTAATTTTGTAGCCCTGGCAAAAGTGTTTCAGCATTAACTGATCCCTGGACCATTATTTTTAAAAAGTCATTCACTGGGCTCACTGTCTTTGCACAGCCACAAATTCTGGGAGGCAAGAGAGAGACTGATGATAACACACACAAAGAATCAAATGCACAGTTCATTGCCTCTTGCAGCACAGTTGTCTTGGCTACAACAGTAATAAAGTGTATTTGTCACCAAAACCAGGCAATCTTCTTGAACTAAACAGAGAAAGCCACAAATCTATGGATAAGAAGGTGTCAATTTTTTAAACAATTTTCTTTCCAGAAAGGAGCTCTAAACCATTTTCTGCAGTGGTATACATTGCAGCTTAAATGATTCATATGCTGACTTACTTTACAGTTTGCACAGGATGTATTTTAATTTTTAATTTAAATACAAAAAACTCCTGGCAATGTACTGATGGTGGGTAGGAAGAGAATACAATCAGGATTTGAAGAACTGTTGCCAAATCACAGCTTCTATAAATCCTATTAGTAGTGGAACGCTGAAGGTATTTCCCTGCAACCACCATAAATGCAGGATTATATGCATGCCAGGTTTTCAGAAAGGACTTGATTAAAGTATTAAGTTCAAGACCAAGAGATATACTTTAATTAATCTCCTCAGTACATTTCAGTACCATTCATTGTTCATAGGCACAGTCATTTCATAGTAAACTGAGCAAAGTCTCACTTAATTATGGTGTTGCTTTCTATATGATAGATGACACAAATAAAAAAATCTCTTCCAATAAGGACATTATTTGACATTTTACTGAGTATTAATGGGGTAGTAAGATACAATTTGCCAGACCTGTCATGATACAGGTATAAAATGCAAATGTTTCTAGTAAGCTGTCAGTAAGAGAATTATGGTTGTGCAAATAACTTGTGTTTGATTCAATAATTTTCCTAAGTTTATATGAACAGATGTTATTGCAATGTATTAATTAAAGATAAATATAACTGCACATTCTTGCAAAGGATGTTTCATGAATAGCCCTCTCTTTTCAGGTAGTATGTAGCATTCCCTCATATCTACTATAGTATAAGAAACACATTCCAAATTCATTAGGTGTTCTGAGCCCAAGGGTTTGGTATTTATGAATGTTGTATTTCATGTTTATCTCAGTAGCGTACAAGTTTGTGTACTGCTCAAGGCTGATGAGATTCTCTGAAGCCCGTAAGCCCCTGCCAAAGTTACTTTCTATCACATCTGCAGAGAAGCTCTGTGACAGAAATAATAATCTGCTGTGGGTCGATTATGTTCACACTACCAACATAACTCTCCTGAATGGATCAATTAGAGCAAATGTTGCCAGCGAACCATCCTACAAACGTGGGATGGTTACCTCTTAATGACTGTTTTCCCTAAAATTCTGAAGGCTGTGGCAATTTGCAATCTTTGTGTTAAAGAAAACAAAAACAAACTAACAAATACATTTCTTGCAGTTCCTCAGAGATCAGGTGATTCCCCAGAAGCTGTTAGAAAAGACAGTTCACCCTCTCTTCCAAAGTTTTCCAACATGCCTCAGTTGAGGGCACGCTTCTGGCTGCAGGTTGGTTCCAATTTCCCAGGCCCTTGACCTTGCACACAAACAGTAACTATTGATTTTCTGTCAGGCATTTATAAATGTCAGCTATCTTTTAACCTATAAAATACCACAGAGAAATCATACCTCGAGTTTGGACATCACATACAAAGAAACATTGGGTGATAATTTAACAATGTTCATACCAAACCTTCTCCTTAGATTTTGCCATTCCTTCTGCCTGGCTGTTTTGTCTGCAGCCTAATCCCTGCATCCTAGAGCCACTTTCTTTTGCTGTTCAGAGCAGAGTGAGATGTATGCAGGAGATACATTTGGGAGTCTTGAAACCCTTCCCTAGGCAGATGATCAACAGCTACTTGACAGCAGTGTTTGGGACAGATGGTAAAGCCTCTTACATTGACTACTTCATTGATCAAACCACGACGCCACAGAAGTTTGCTTTAGAGCATTTATGTTCTTTAGATGTATGAGCCTGATAAATATTGTACAGGGGGGAAAGAAGCTGCAGCACTCTAATTGCAGTGTTAAGCCATTTTTCTAAGAAGGTTCTGTGTAGGGTGGAAATCATTTAAAGCCAAACCATTTCTGAGTACACACTTTCTTCACAGCTTCCTTCTGTCACCATATTGACAATGAAACATCATTACTGGATGCAAGAATGAAAACAAAAGGTCAAAGGTTTTATCCAAATCCCTATGAAGCCGATGATTTGAGATTTCCATGACCTTCAGTATAAGCAAAACTTTTACTACTGTAGCCACAAAAATATTGCTGGTGGTTAAATTTAACCATTTCAAAATGTCTTGCTTTGTAATAGTGTTCCTTACTACAGCCCCCAAAAGTAAGTAGTGCTAAAGAAAAACTACTTGATTATACCTTGGACCCTTCAGGAATATTTGAGGTAAAAGTGGAACAAGGAATTGTAAAGCTCATAATATGATACAGTTATCAGCATACTGATAATACTCGTACCTGAGCAGTGCCACTTCAGAACTCACAGAAGACACCAAGCTGACCATACAGGCATGATGGAGCAGAGCTGAATTTCTCTTTGCCAAAGTCATGGTGAAATTTAGGTTTCATAGAACAAGAAGAGTTCCTGTTCTCCACAAACACTCCCCGCTGGCAATGAGTGGACAGCAATGCGTTGCCTGAGTGTTTCTCTGTGCTTGTTTGTTCACACATTTTCAGGTCATCTGGGATCTCCTGACTCTCCAGCAGAATCCAGTTCCATCGGGTTACTCATGCTAAGTCCAATAATTAGCATCTAACTAACAACTTTCTAGCTGCAGACTTCAGTCCTTGGCTCGAAGCACAAAAGGCTACACTTTCTCAACAGCATGACTGCAAAAAAGTCTCTAACATAATGTTTATATCCATAGATCCATTCTCTGATTTTTTTTAAGTTGGAATTAGAAAAGGAAAACAAAGTCAAAACAAGTTTGCTCTCCAAGAATTATAGATTCAGTAGGTGCTATATCTGTTTCACCTATTTTCTGAAGTCAGGGTCTTACACACCAAGCTGTGAGTTAGCCACAATATCAACATACTAGGCTTTGCATCAGAAGGAGATATTCTAGCAAGAAATGTTTTCAAAGAAAATGAAGTTGAGTGTCCAGGACATACAAAAAGAATAAAACCGTTTTCCTGGGTCCATAGAGCAGCAATGACCAGAATAAACCAACTGAGATTTCTGGCATTAAAATGTTGCCAAGAAGTAATCTTTGAGCCTGGCTAGTCACAGCCTGCCTTTATCCCATACAAATTGTTGGATTTGGTTAGCATAAAGAGTACAAAAAGTTTCTTGAGCTTAAAACTTAAAGTGCTTTTGCCTCTCTTCAGAAATTATGTTTAAACTTCATACAAGAATTAAAAAAAAAAGAAAAACATGAATGAGAATCGAGACTAGATGTGTATATGTATGTCTGTGTGCAGGAGGAGCATGGAGGGATGAGGTAACCAAATTATAGAAGCACTAAGGAAGAAAACAAAGGAAATAAATAATCATGCAGAGACAGATTCTCAGCTGGGATAAATCATTGTTGCCCCATCAAGGTCAATACATCCAGACACTTTTTATGTTTAATACAGGACCCTTTGGCCTCAGCTGTGGTAGACCAATTGCATTTAAGCCTACAGCAATTATTTCAAAACTGACAGTAGGCAGAAGATACAATACTCACTGCACGGAACTTCCCTAGTGCACTCATTCTTTGAATAACATAATTTCATCCAGGCTGAAGCAGACATGTATTTTGACAAAGGGGGATAATACCAACCCCAGTCAAATTTTGAAAGAGCAGTCATCACTGTCCCTGACACAGGGCAGTGGAGAGAGGCACCCAATACTAACAAGTTAATACATTTCCCTCCCTCTGTTAAATTGTTTCTTGTGGCTTCCCATTCCCTCTCCCTTCCCCTTTTTCCTCTTCCCCTTTTTCCTCTTCCCCTTTTTCCTCTCCTCTCCTCTCCTCTCCCCTCCTCTCCTCTCCTCCCCAGAAATACCTTTTCAGCTTCATAATGCAAAATTCATTACATTGGTCTAGATTCAGCTTTCTACTGAGTTTTCTATACTGACTATGCTGCACTAAAGGGCTTTTTAATCACCTTTACTTTACTGAGATGAAACTGGGAGCAACAGGATGAGTCCTACTGAAACTGGTTGCAATTTCGGCACATGCAATTACTCACACACAAGTGGATTCATTTTTTAATGGCAATTTTATGCAGACATCTAGAACGAAAGAACTGCTTTAATGGGATAAAATCAGGAGACTGCCAGCCAAATGAATACTTCAGTGTTTTTACAGAGCTGTTCTTGGAAATAAAGCCTGTTTTGAGAGAAACTGTTCCCAGGACTGAGCCTGATATTTGTTTTGTTGTATTTATGTCATGAGAGCTCTCTAATGTAAAAAGATGTATGTTCTAAGTATCTACATAATGGCTTCCCTCCAAAAGGGCCATTACAGACTGTAAAATAAATAGTACTCATTTAATTCCTTTTGTAAATATACACAGTTTGGAGACAATAATAACACAGAGAAAGTAAATTATCCACACAAAACCACTGCATCCAAATGAGTTTATGAAACCAAAGGGACAAAACGAACGACAAGATAATGGAAGAGTATCTTGTGGCAAAGGTCGTCAGCTCAGCAAAATATTTAAGCATATCCTTATTGAAAAAAAAAAAAAAGGACTCAGTATGGTGCTGGATAACTTGTTAAATGAAGGCTTTAGTTACGTATAGACATATAATGAAACAAAAACAAGCTGCAATCAGAACCCAGCTGAATGTGGGGTGTTCAAACCTCACAAAACTAATTGGATGGTCCCCTAATTGATAACCTAAGAAAGCCCTCTGCTCATCCGGTGATACCCCAAACCAGGAGTATCCAGTGAGTCAGTTTTACCCTCCACAACCAGCCCTTCGAGGAAATCAGTTTCTTGAGCAGCAGGCTCTGTTCAACATTCATCCCTTTGCTCTTTCTTCAAGTTACAACTTTGTATTTTCTGTTGCAAAAATTGCATTACCTGGCCAAACTCAGTTTACCAGTGGATTCAGACCACTCCATGCCCATCACCCCTCCTTCCATTATTTAGCACTCCCCCAATATTACTGTCATCACCTTGCTTTATCAGACAGGATTTTATTCAAGGCATTGACAGAACTGTTAAATAGGAGTCTTAACCAGCAGTTCACCTGTCCCGTAATGACCTCTAATTTACAGGAATGTTTTGAGTTCTTCCCATTAGCAGCATTTAATCAATTTAATACATCCATGTTGATTCTTTACTTAACTGTGTGAGACTAAGGAAGATTTTTCACCAAACCCTGACTCCATCAAAGGGACATTATTTCCCTTACCAGCATAGTTTGTAAAGCCATTAGGTAAAGTTATCCACTTTACACTGACAAGATCTACTGCCAATAATCTTAGGTAGATTAGCATTAATTACATTGCCGTCTTTTAATCCTTTATCAGTCAAATCCCAGATTGACTGTTCCATTATCTTCTCTGGAATCAATGCCATGCTGAAAGAACCGTAATTATCCAAGTCATAGTATTTATCCTTTAAAAACATCAGTGTATTCATTTTTCTGAAGTTTCATGGCCTTGCTAACCATCAGTTTTAAGGAATCTAGGATTAATTTGGCTGGTCCTTGAGTGCAAGTTATCCACTTAGTACTCTTTTAGTCTTTTAACTCCCTAGGAGCTGCAACAAGAGCACACACTTGCACTGCAAGATGAACAGCATTATTGTAACTACAAGACTCCTTGTAGTAATTGCAAGACTCCTCCTGAGAGACTGGACTTAGTTTAAAGGCAGGGAAGTGAGACACTTCTTCAGAGCGAGTACCAGCCATCCCAGTGCACTCTCCATCACAGGCCACAGGAACAAGGACATCCCAATGAAATCCAGAGCTGCCACTGGCACCAAATCCTTCCAGGGGAAGACCCTTTCTTTGCATGGAACAAATCTCTGCTCTGTTTGATGTATGGAGCAACCTACAACTTGCTCATGAGAGTCACATTTCCCAGTTCAGGGAGAAATTTTGTCTGAAATGGAGTTGTTGGAGCTGTGTAATTCAGGGATTGCTGAAGGATCAGCACTCCTTACGCTGTTTAGGAGTGGTTAGGAAGCAAATACATCGTGATCCTCACTGGGCACAGCTAAGGGAACGAGAATTTTTTATTGCATGACTCTAGCACAGTTTTCTTACTATACAGAAAACAGGGTGGGTCCAGGCACTAGAATTTCAGCAAAAATTATGCTGAAAATAATTTGTCCTTTTTTGGTTTTTTTTCTCTTGTGATAAGACTATAATGTGACTCAATTTTTTTTAAAAAAATTTGTTTTATTAAACAATCTTGTTAAAAAAAGAACAGTAAAGAATGATTAATCCCTCATTTCCTCCAAATCCTAACGCTTCAGGAACAAGTTTTCGAACAGGACTGAAAGCCAAACACTGTTAAACACTGAGCCAATATGATTTATGGTGTTTTAATGGCATTACTACCCATAGTAGTCACCTACTAAGTTTCTCTCACTGATTCAGCAGTAGGGTAGTAGGAAAATGACAGGATGCTTAATAAACACTAAACATGACAGTATGAATTGGCAAAACATAAAGGGTTTGATTTACATTTTATAATAAAACCTTTTTAGTTATCTTTTGAAACAAGTCTTATTTACATTCTCTTAATTGTTGCTTTGTTACTAAACACAAACTTTATAAATCAGTAGTTCTCCTGACCTTACCCAAGTTGCATTTGATTGTGTCCAACTTATTCTTTTGTAACTTTGGGAAGAGGGCTGCATTCAGCACCCAATTTAGTATAAATGAAGAGGTACACAGATAACCCAGCCACTTTGCCAGGGGATGTAGCCTATTCATTTCCACAGGACTCAGCTGATAGATTTTGCCCTCCAAGTGGCTGAAAGACAGTGAACTTGTCCCTTGCTTTATAAAATATGCTGGACAATAGACTGTGATATAGTTTTCTGCTATTCCCCAAGCTCCCATTCCTGACATCCCCTTCTTGTAAGGTGCAGGTAAGTTCCAATATGCTACACAATGGCATGCCTGAAAACTAAATAATTAAAGACAACTCTACCAGAGACTGAAAAGTAAAGGACTGACTTCAGTTTCTCCAATAGAACCCTTTCTTCTCCCAAATTCCAAACTATCCTCATACCTCAATACCCAAAGGATAACAAATCAACTCAATGGACCAGTTGCCTGTAGGACGAAATAGGAAAACCAACTTTATTTAAAGGTTTCACTGAAGTATGTGTTGTTCTGCTGCTGTTGCCATTTGCTTTTGTTTGTGGGGGTTTTAATATGTCTCAAAAGGTTTAGCAAACTCTAAAGTATGAGATGACTTCACAGTGAAAAATTATGCATTCAGAGAATGTCAAAAGGAGAATGTTTTGCTGCCTTCAAACTCTTTGCTTAGGTTTGCAGGGGGTGACCATGTGTGATAGGGAGAGACGGAGAGGTTGTTCAGGGCATTTTATTTGCTTTGAGCAAAATTTTGTTGAAGATGATAGATATCTGTTTATCTTGTTTTTAAAATATATATATTTGGGCAAACCCACTATTTTTTTTTTACAGAAAATCATAATAATTGGAAATTTCAACCAGCTCTGGAAGCAGCCCCATCACTCCCCTGTTCTGACAGTGGTATTAAGGATCCCCAGGGTCAAATCCAGAAGTTTTACTGCTTCATCGGGGGATTTGTCTCTGCCTATGGTTGCTGTGAGCCCAATCTCTCTGCAGAGAAGAATATGCAACACACAGTCAATCTTTTGCATTAGAAAAAATGTTCAGACCTTTTGCTATGCAGCATTTTCTAATAAATTGCTGAAATTTCCTACTCCTGAAGCACAGATGCCAAGAACACAAGACTAACATCTACAACTCTGAGTGCAGTTTCCAGCCATGTGTGCAAACTCATTTGATTTGTGGAAATATTTGTGCAGTTTATGGACACACAGAGTTCCTGAGGCTTTTTAGTAACACTAAATATCTTGCTATTGTTTGCTCGTGGCCTTGGGTAAGAATTACTAAATGGGTGCTTGGCTTAACTGTAATGGAAAGCGGATATGAAAATAATAGGTAACAGCAATATAAAGCAAATGATTCAAAGCATCTCCATTAAAGCATCACCATAAGCATCAGAGGAATGGCTATGAAACAAGAGCACTGCACTTTTCTCCCTAGCTGGTCCTTTGTGAGAAAGGAAATGGATCAGGTAAAAGACAGAAAATCTATAACCATTTTTTTCTAAATGGCCTATTACATCAGAGTAACACCTCCATATCATAGTAACAATTTTATAGCTTAGCCTATTCGATTCACATGAATTTAATATCTGGTTTTACTCATTGAACACAACTCATTGTGGACATGAAGGGCAGCAGCACGCCTGGTGAGTTCGTATGAAAGCAGCCTTGCCACCCTGTTCCCCTTCAGGCTCATGCCCTTCTGTGGAGCTTTCCAGCACACAGTGAGCTTTGGAATTCACCCCACATGTGGATGATTTAAGTTGTTTCTTCATGAGGAGTCAGTTTGTTCAGGTATGTCAGACAGTGACAGAAGCAGGGGATCAGTTGTGGTTCCCTGGACTTCTGCTGTGACAGAAACTGGAGAAGCAGTTTGCATCCAGGGTGTGGTCACCTGTACTAACAAGAGACAAGAAGCTCAATTCATCAGCTCCACTGGAAGGGGACATAGTGTTCACGTCAGGATGTGGTGGCTGGAATTGTGGGCTGGGCATGGGGAAAAAAGCTGTGCCCTGTGGGGATCCCTAGGCAGTGTATCACAGGGACAGACCCTGGGGAGCTTCAGCTGCAGAAACAGGAACACTCTCAAATCATTGAGTTCAGATTTCAGAAAACAAGGCCCAAAACCAAACACTTCATAACCCAGATTTATTAAGACTGATGAACAAATACTGTAGGAAACTGTATTCTGTTCTCAGACACCCTCCCACTGGCAAAATAGGGCCTGGTTTTGAAGTAAATTATTGCATGTGCCTCAAATGTCGTTAATTACAACCACTTTCAACTCCTTGATGTGTCTGGATGATGCATGGGAAGCCTCCTGTCCACCTCACATGTATGGACTTCATGGTGCAACGTAAGTCATTTTTTCTGCTGCAATAGGCTTAAAATAAATCCCTTTTATAGGATCTTGCACATCATTTCACTATAAAAGACTTCAATGCAGAAAAGGAGGACAAACAGGAACATAGACTCCCTCAAAGCTATTCATCATACAGAAGTTGCTATCAGATTCGTAGCTGGAACATGGGGATAGCTGAGCCCCCCATCCATTTCCCCCAGAGACACTCTAAACCTTCACACTGGGATCCTCACTTTGACTGAAGTACAAAATAATGCAAATTTCCCCCTCTTATTGAGCAACAGAAGCAGTTCTGTTCAAGTGATTCTAGCAGATACAACTCATCTGCACTAGCCTTGGGGAGGTGATGTGGAGAAGTTATAGAATATAACTCTACTTTAAAATACGTCCTTTTTGCTTGCAAAGCATCCTCCTGCAAGCAAGCTGTGTCATACTGGAAACCATTAACTCCATAGCTCCCCATAGTAATCCCAATATAGCCACCCACTGAGACTTCCATAGTGCAAAGAATTCTCCATCCAATGAAGAAACAGAGCTGCAGGAGTACTAAGGGCAAATATTCAAAACTTTGATGTAAAGAGCCTTTGGTCTCCTTTCTGACTGTGAGTTAGACTCCGGATGCACTTAGATATTTCTTATAAATATTATCCAAAAGAATACTTAGAAACTCTGTGAGAGAAACACTATGAGTCCTGCTCTCAGTGCAATGACAGGCTCTGTCAGATCGGCTTGTTCTATTTCTGTGCAATCTTCCTCTGCAGCCTCTTCTGTTCCACTCTGAGGTGTCTGGCTACTTGCATCCAAGCTCTGCTCCCACATGATGCCACCTGTAATCTTGGATCAGATTTCTTCGAAATCAGCGAAGTTTGGAGATAAAGGTATAGGAGATTTCCAGGCTCCATGCAGATCCCACACCAGCTCTGCTATTATAATCACCTCTACTTTGCTCACAGCATGGCCCTACTCTTGCTGTTTTCTGATATATAGATACCAAAGATAATTGGTACCAGTTACAAGCTTTACCTCCAGCACTGTTCCGCTGATGGATGGAGACTGGAAGAATAATAGGGAGAACAAAACCAAGGTGGTCCTTACAATGTGTCTGAGATTGCCACAGAGGAACAATTTGTAAGAGAGGATTGATGATCTTGCAAAAGAGAACAAAAGTAAAGTTTGACATTGAAAACATGTGGAGAAGGATACAACTCCTTGTAGGATCTGATGGACAGATGCAGCAATACCAGGAAAGGATGGAAATAACCAGCAAGGGCCAGGGAAATGGTAGACTGGCACCACCCATTTTATCAGGCTGGATTGTCACAAAATCATGCCCCAGGAAAGTGCATGTCTGTGGTGGGGTACAAAGGTCACAAGAAGATTCAGAAAAGTACATGGTGATAATTGTTTAACTGGAGGTTCAGCACAGTCCATGATCTCCATGGAAACATCTGAATTTTGCTAAGTATAAACATTTGAAAGAGGAAAATGCTCTGTTAGGGTTTTCAGACCATCTCAGCAGGACAGTTAGGCTCAGTTACAATTCCCTAGTATTCCCTTCTCTTACAACTAATGTGAGCACTATGCATGTACTGGTAATAAAATGTCCTCTGAACCTAACTGGCTTAAGTCTAAATAAATTCTGTTATTTCTCCCCAAGAGTACACCTGGCTTGTCCTTAAACCCAGTGACCTCTTTCACTCCTGTGCACTAGCTGGCCTGGGCCATATAATATTTAACTAATGTTTTGTTAGTATGGGAAACTAAGTTCTAGTTCTTGGGTCTATATCTTTTCCAGATGTTTCCCTGCTGGGACAAGTCTTTACCTAGTCCTTTGAAGGGATAGATAAGAATGCAGAAAGGGAAATGCCTCATTGAGCCAAGTGAAGGCTGTGACTCCCCAGGGGTATGTCATCCAGATAGCTGGGTCAGCCTGAGACAACCTGAGACAGCTGCTCCTCTCCTCTTTGTGCAAGCACAGAAGTGGTTGTCCCTGGGGCATGTGTGGTGTCTCTGCATTAGTGCTCCTGTAATCAACACCCTGCTCCCAGTTGCTGCAATCAGTTGGGGTTCATGCTGCAAGTAGGTTTTTAGCTCTATCATCTTCCACTTGTTCTGTTTGCAGTCTTGTCAGATTGCAGGACATTCACTTCACACTTGTCCAGAGGCACCCTGCTCATGAAACAGCCACAAAAGCTAGTCTAATTCT
Organism: Campylorhamphus procurvoides; assembly: GCA_013396655.1. Lineage (NCBI taxonomy): Eukaryota > Metazoa > Chordata > Aves > Passeriformes > Dendrocolaptidae > Campylorhamphus > Campylorhamphus procurvoides. The sequence goes on along the minus strand of WBMV01016667.1, from coordinate 2,139,967 downwards.
CTCCAACCACATTGATCCCATGTCCATGGTGCCTGTTAGTGCTACCTCTTACTGGAATCCCTAAGAATCTTTGGGGTCCTGCCTTTCCATCTCAGGAATTTCCTCATTAATCCCAGATACCTCCTTAAATAGCTTTGCATCTGAAGGCCATTCCCTTTCACCTTCTGTCCATTTAACAATACCAAAGCAGCCTCCAGCGTTGCAGTATCTTGGCCTAGGATATTATTTCTGATTTACTTACCATCGTCAGGAGTAGGTGTTACCAGCACGCTTTTGCTTGGTGTGTGTGCGCTGATGATATGCTATAGCCACTGTTCCTGAGATGCCCTCGGGGCAATCTGGCTCTCTGTCATGTTCACAGCTGGATGAGCAACAATTTTCCGGAGGTGAACATAGCAAACTGAAGCCACTAGTTCCAGGCAGCTACATATGTTGACTTTTCAACCCAAATCTAAAATCTGAAGTACATATATTTTCTTTTTCCAAGGCAGCTATGCTCCAGTGCTGCCTCCAAAATGCAGTATGATGGGTGTCTTTCACACAGTCCTGTTCCTCAGACTTGCCTGCCAATTTTTTATTAGAAGGTGATGCCTTAGTACTGCTGGGTTTGCTAGTCTGACACTGCTGTGTGCTGCAATAACTACTGCCCTTGAGATGGCAAGAGGAAATGCATTCAGACCAGGAAGAAAGGAAGAGCTGGGGGCAGAAACAATTCAGTAAGGTCTGGCTCACATTCTCTTAGACATGACTCAACCTTTGTCTTCGTGCCCAGTCAAGGGAATCTGTATTATGATTTATCTCACCCTAAAGCTGATGGCTAAGCAATCACATACATCATCCTCTAAATTGCTCCTTTCTGTTAATTGACTGAGAAAGGAGACAAAGTAAGATAAAATGGTTCCTCTCTCTGGGAGGAAGAGCTCAAGTAGTCAGACTGATCCCACTCTACCACTATAATTTAAACAATGTTCAAGGATTTCTTCATATTCAGACTTGGTATGTCTGTGGGCGGAATCAATTCTCCTTAGAAGATGGACACTGGGAGCCTAAGCAGACATTGGACACTGGGCAAACACTTGATATCTGACAAAGATGACACCCAACCCTCCAACCTTTCTTCCCTATCTCTGTGCAAGTGTGGGAATATGAAACAGTGGTGGAAATATAGGTCTGGATAATAGTGTAGGGATATATTATTGTTATCTACAGCAGATTGCCCCCAGCAGCTGCTATGATCTGCATGAGAGGTGATCATGATGCAGTGTTCAACCTTTCCAGCACACATTTATATTCAAGTCTGGTCCCTGTTGTGTGTCCCAAGGGCATATCAGCACCAGCATTCTGAAGAAATAACTTTTCTTACGTATTAGAAGTGTTTGATCAAGTGTTAGGTCAATCTCTTCACATGCCTGTCACTGTGTCCCTTCCAGTCCTTTAATCACAATGGAGGTTTTTTTCCCCTGTTATCTCCCAAGAATAAGCAAGTTTGCTTTTATCTTTTTAGCCTGGGGTCTATATGGTAGAAATCAAAACAGACTGAAAGACAAGTAGTATGTGAAACTCATCATCTACTTCTAGAGTGTTTTCACTATTTCTGCTCGAGTGAGGGCTCAAGCTCACCATGACTTCTGCTGTCAGCCACCTCCATCCACACAACACCTGGAACTGCTTTTCTTATGCTTGAATATAGTTGGAAGGTACTGTCATACCCCATCTCCCAGTCTGGTGTTTTCTCTGCCTAAAAGCAGCTTCTTACTCTAGGATGAAAAGCTGGAGGATTTCTTCAGAAGCTCTCATGTTTTTCTGCCTTAAAATAACTAAACTCATAAATAAAGCAGAACTGTGCCCTCAGAATGAGATAGTACTGCTCAGTATGTGATCACAGGAAACAGATGTAGGCCCCTGTGGCTTTGTTGACTCTCTCTGTTGTGCAGCTGAAGTGTTTACGTGCAAATAAGGCTAAGGAGGCACGAAGTTCTCCTGTCAGTGATTTTTCTCCCAAGTTTAAGTGCTTCTGGTGACCTGCTGCAGCTGTCTTCTTTATGACACAGTGAAACATATCTGGTGTGATTCTTCTCAAGTTAAAGATGACATCTAAGATGGGTCAGATGAGCCACTCCCTAAACATATGTATTTGTCTCCCTTTATTTAGAAGGGTGACACCTAACATTGGATGAAATCAATCTTTGCAGAGAGGTAGATCCCAACACAGAGAAAGTAAAGTAGGGTTTGGGAGTCACACATCAATTCAAGCACTGAATGAGGAGCAAAACCAGGTTCTGCTTTGTCTGTTGTGATATTTCTATCACATTGAACCTGCTCTCCCCAGTGGCAGAATAGATGCTGAAACTGCCTTTACATATCATACAGAAGCAATAAAGGGAGCAAACTTGGTTTTCACATTTCAGCTTTGCAATTCACCATAAAAAGGAAAAGCTCCCAACAGTTTCCATACCATCCAGGTTTCATAAGAGCACTTGTTGTAAGACCTGATGGACCAGTGTCATCTTTTCTAATATTCTATAACAACAAAAACAAACAAACAAACAAACAAAAATTAAAAACAAAAACAACCACAAAAAAGAAGGGAAAAAAACCCACACACAAAAACCTAGCCCTATAAAATTTCTGTGGGAAAAAATCAAATTCTAATGAAATTACCAGAGTCTGCAAATAAAACTGCCAACATCCATGTTGTCCCAGTCCTACCTGCTCTTAGCAAGAGTTGCATTGCAATGGTCATCCTTCTCAAGGAGTTGTTTCCAAATTAAGATTGTGGCAGGTAGAATATGTGCTTTACTGACCTACAGCCAATTAAATATTTGTCATATGATAGCCCAGGGAAATACAGTGGGAATTCCAATGTGTGTTTTATTTGTGTTTCACAGATCTCTGCACTCCTTCATGTTTCACTGAGTGGCCAAGCCCACAACAGGGGCTGTCAGTGCTGACACCTGGTCAGCAGGATAAATAATTAAGAATGCACAAGCTACTAGACAACACATTCAGAATTTGTAATGTCATTATGTATCTTCACGGGCTTCTGTTCACTTGAGTTCTTGCCAATAGCGTGACACCATTGACAAACTCTATCCAAAAACCAGCTTGAGTGCAACTCAGTGGTAGAAATTGTCTTCACCCAATCACAGGAAGAGCTAAACACTTGTGATGCATCATTTTTGTTGTTCTTGGAGGTTGGATTTTTTCTTTATTTTCCAACAAAATTTAATTTTTTTTCAGGAGAAGAATAATGTTTGCCCTCAGTTGTCATCTCATGCCTGCATAACTTCCTCTTGCTATGGATTTTGCCAGTATGGCATAGCCATGTCTTTAGTCCTTGATAAGTTTTCATCTCATCTAAGGATATTCACAGAGCAAGAACAAAATATCCAGAGATTCAGCAGGCATCAGTCTACTTCCACCTCAGCCGTGTCTGGATCCAGTTTTGTATCAGTGTTTGATAGCACAGAGCCGTTGTCTGTGATAGTGACTCCCTGCATTCCTGATTTAGAAACATGGTTTTCTATCCTGTGAAAACCATTTCAACCCTGCTCAGCCATCAGACCTGCAAATTCATTACAGACATAAATACATGCACGGTAGAGATTACAATGCATACAAAGCAAGCAATAGGCTTTTTAGAATATCTTATTATCTCATGGTAGAATACGGTAAATTTGATGTCATGTCAACTAGTTCCTCTCTCTAAATTTTTTTCCTAACACTACCAACCTCAGGGAAAGAATAAGAAAAAGAAAAAAGGAAAATAATCCCAACAGAGTACATATTTTGGTTATGCTGGCATATGTTGAAGGTTTCCCAGAGCTGTACCTAAGTGTGAAATAACAGCAAGAAACATTATTAGGTTGTCTGTGTGGAGCCTGCTCTGTCAGGTTTGTTTTTCAGAGGTGTGTGGTGCCATATGGTACAAACACACCCCCAAAGACTGGGCTTGGCTTGAATTTGGAGGGAATTTTCCTTCTGTGCCACTGTTAAGATCTCCTCCTCTCCTGCTTTACAGCCACCTGTGGGTACAGGATGTCTGTGAGGGATTGGCAAATAGCCCAGCAGTGGTGAAATAGCATCACCATCCCAGAAAAGACCAGATACTGTCTGCTGGCGAACTGAAATGCATGCAAGGGGAAATTATGGTCCAAAATTCAAGGATAAAAATTGGCTGAAAATGATTAATTTCAGATTTTGAGCTTCGTATGCCTCCAAATTCCCTGAATGGATCCTCTAAAATGGTGATTACAGTGAACTCAGTAAAATAGGAGTTATATTTTTAATATATGAGAGATTTCAGTCATTTGCAATAGTTCATTGGAGCAGATGGTGAGATGAAAATCAACCCTTGTCTTCATACTGAGCAATGCACTGAGTCTGATTCAGACCTGCACAGTGGCAGCCCGACTTTTTAACAGAGACTAAAATGAACTTAGATTCAATATCCCTACAAAAGCAACAGAAATCCAGTGCAGTAGAGCTAAACTCCAATAGACAACTTCAGTAAAAATGAGGAAGCTTGTTAAAAAGTTAAAACAGGCTGCTAAGGGACTTGCAACCTCTTAGGCAGCATGAAGACTACTGAAGGATGTGAAACTGGAAGCACAGTGAATACCACCCATTAAGAAAGTCTTGAGAAAGGATAAAAGGAAACCAGCGTGATGACACAGCAAAGAAAAATGGGTTATTAGAATGAAGAAGGCATCATTCCACAGACTGAAACTGTACTCAAAACAGGCAGCAATAACAAAAATAGTAGTGAGGTATCATCAATTCTTTTTAGTAAGCACAAAATAAAATCAGGCTGATGAAAAAACAATTTGAGAAGCTATTGACTAAAAGATTAAAACAAATAGTAATTTCTTCCAATACACCAGCAGCAAAAGGCCTACCAAAGGGTTTGTGGAGCAAACTGATAATCTCAGGAGACAAGGATCATTCAGGGAAGACAAGGCCTTTGCCAGGAAACTGATATATTCTTTATACAGGTGTTTACTGTAGAAGAAACTGAGAAGAGTCTTGTAGCCCTTTGGTAGCCTCTAGGCATGTCTGAAACTGAAAAAAAACCCACAGAATAGGTGATGATACAAATAGGCAAAGTGAACACCAGCAAGTGACCAGAGCATCCACTCTTCCTAAGGGAGCCCAGCAATGAAATGGCTAGAATACCAATGGCAACATTTAACCTTCCAATTGAAGCTCCACTGGGACCTGAAGGATGTAGTAGTCGAAAAATAAAGGGATTGACAGGGAGACCTGGAATATTAACAGTCTCAAATCTTGAAAGCTTCACTGGTCAAGTTAGTAGAAGGTATCATACAGAAAACCTACAGCAATCCTAGACTTAGTGTGATTTGCTTCAGCTTTGACTGCCCTTTTAGTTCAGCGTGAGTTGGGTTATCAGTGGCTGCAGCAGCCATTGCCCCAGTGCTGGGGGCTGCTGTCCATGTGCCAGCAATGGGCTGGAAAACACAATGCAGCTGGCTGAGCCTCTCAAACCCAGTGGTCTCAATAGAGGCCTCACACAGTTTTTTCAGAGCCAGTCCCTCTGCCTCAGGGATTTGCAGGAACTGAGCACTAAGGTTTGATAAGGATGCACTGCCAGGATTAATGGACTTTTTATCCCAACTGGTATGATCACTCTTACATTCTTACCCTCTTGTAACATCTTGCACTGGCTGTTTGCAAAGGTCCAATCCTGCATGTTTGTGCTTCTTTCATGAGAACAAAACTGCTGTTTCTTCAAATTAATACTGGATATAAGTATTTCTGCAGGTAGCATGTCAGAGAATGACTCTGAATTGTCAGAAATGCTCAAGGGAAGCTGCAGTTTTAGGAAGCTCTTAATGCTAGTCTGATTCTGCTTTTTTAAAACAGGAAAGTTTCACTGCAGTGTTTTAGTTCTCGGCTGGGTATTAGAAAGTTTATTTGTGCTAAGAGCTTCAGCAGGGCTACAGGGCAGCTCTTCTTGATCATAGAGTTGTAGATAAATGACCTGTCTACTCACCCCTGGTAAGCAGCACAGCTCTGAAGTAGTTTGCTGTTTCAGGATGTTTGATATCCTGGCCAGATTGTTTCTGGAGATATTGATTTATCCAATCACAAGACATGGGGTTACCATCTGAAAGCACAAACACAGGGGGCTTTTGTTTGGTTGTTGACAAGACCAAACACCTCATTGTGGTTGTCCTCCTCCAGCCTGCTGGCTATTTCTCACCCTGGCAGTGCAAATCTCTCACAGCACAAAAAGCCAAACTACAGCAAGGAAGGCAGCGATAGCAGTCATGGACTAACCAAGTGAGTAATAAAGACTGTTGTGCAGGGTTACAAACCTGCCCACAAAGCAGCAAACACTGCTCTCTGGGAGAAAAATGAATCCTCATGGTCCTATTTGTTCCCCCCTCTTAGAAGCCAAGGTGCTGTCTTGTGGAAATGTATTACCCAATGCTGAGAAGCTGAAATCTCTAGAGCACTGATTTCTGCAACTTTACTTCTCCCCTTAAAATTCATGCTTGCCTCAGATCACCACTTCCGAAAAAAATATGCAGCAAAAAGAAGTCAAAACCAGAATCCCCTTCTTGTTTTGACTTTCCACATGCAAGCACAGAAACATCTGGAGCTGCTGATAGTGACAGCACATCTCTTGATTTAATAAATTGATATGACCAGAAACAGCATGTCCAGGCTTGTACACCAGATACACCAAAACAGACAACTGCATCAGAGATTTACTCCTTATTTCACAAAGGAAGAGCTTCTTTAATTCTCTGAGTCTCTCAGCCACATGGGTTTTGCAGCCTGAGAACATAATGAATGATAATGGAGGAGAATCAGAAACTGCTGTTGCCAGTGAATTTTGCATGGTAATTGTCAATGTATCCTAAGGATGGGCAGCAGCACCAGTTGGTGTCTGATGGACAGACTGATCACCCTGATCTGAATGTAGCAGGAAGACACAGCTTGTTCATTGGGAATTCAGAACTGATACATCCCACTCTCCTCTGGAGCATGGGGACTGCACAGCACACCAGCCCTCTGTCATCATTGGGATGAGAGGTGTATCCGCCTTGGAGAAAAATTCTTGGAAAAAACACTGTTCATGTTGTTTCTGCAGTTCGTCCAGAATGAAAAATCACTTCCTCAGCGGTTTTTTATGAAAGAAAAATGGGCTTTTTTTCGTATGGATCAGCAAGTAGAAGAAGCGCTTTTTTTCCCTTCTCAGTGATAGAATCAGTTATATGTGTTTCTTAAACCTAGTTCTTTCTGGCCAGTCTCCATCTAGATGGAGACCTAACAAACACTGATATATGTCTAAGGTATAAAAAGAGGAAACCAAATTCTGATCCTACTTTTGCCACAGAGAATCTAAACCAACTCCACTGCTTTCAGCAGTGTAACTGCAGCTGTCACACAAGTATCACCTACTGTTGTAAGAAACGGTAATGCATGAGATAGAAGGGGAGATGGCAATTGAGATACTCCTCTGCTTCCTAAAATTGGTGATCCACTGGACTTCAAAATCCTGCAGGATATTTGTCTTCTATTAACTGCTTCTGCTAAGCAAATTTATTCCAATTCTGTTCTAAACTACTGTGGCTTCCCTGATTTCAACAGCACACAGTTTGTTTCAGCTAAGGATTTGCCATGAGGACCACATAGCTGCACCATAAATTCAAAGACTCCAAGTTTTCATATATATGTATATTAGGAATCATTCATGGATTGATCATTTAAGGGAACTGTAGTTTTGCTGGAGAGGAAGGTACAGGTTGGGAAATGGATCTGGATTTCAAACACCAACCAGCCCTCAAGTACAAAGAGGCAATATGATGGTGTGACAAGAACATCTGGATGTGGTGGCTGGATTCTCTTTGCCTCTCTGCAAGTAGACATGGACATGTCACATATTCTTTCCTTATAGTAAAGGGGAAAGTTATATTTTCTTCTTACAGCAGGATCATATCTGGAGATGAAAATCTTACAGCATTATTTTTTAAAGCTCTGAAGTAATTTATGACAAAACCAGCCAATAAATATCATCTTTTCCTTCCTGGAATTTCCCTTCATCCATGTGTCAGCCAGTTGTGCAGTCACCCACTTTGAACCCAGACTCCTTAACAATTAATCAATATTTAAACCTGAATTCACTCAACTATTCATTAAAACAACAGCCACACATTAGTGTCAATAAAAAGTCCCAGAAAAGATGGAGAAAACAAGCAAGGTGTTTGAAATAGTCATAAACCTCATAAAATGAAGAAGAAAATAAACATCAGGGAAAATGTGGCTCATCAATAAAGATCATCTTGCAGAGCCAAAGCAGAAGTCACAGACATGAATGTACATTTTGAACTGTATAATTCTATTGTCTACAAATAATGCACTGAGCCCAGCTGCAGAAACCCTACAGTCCAGCTGAAGGCTAATGGATTTGCACAGGGGCAGCTTGACCTAAAGAACTCCTTTTACTAGTGATGATGAATAGGAAGGCATTTCCAGCTTAACTTCCAGATTTGAGTCTGAATTTGGACTTCGTATTTGGCAGAAATGAATAAATTAATTTTTTTACTTGCAAGACAAATAAATTCACCACGAGGTCTGTGAACACCAACCCATACATTTCTATTTTGCAAGCCACTTTCTCCATTCTCCAGAGTGCTAATAATGTGAATATTGTCCACAACACAGTAAGTGCTCTTAAAGTTATAGGCCTCCCCACTAAGGCACAGTTACCAAAGGGAAAAATCACACATACACAGTAGTGCATACACACCTTACTAACAAACCACCTTCAAAATGGTCTCGGGAGTGACATTCCCAGGGCAAACCCATCGGGACACCTGCTTCCCAATAAACATCACAGATGGTAGATATTGCAGGGCCTTTCATCTGCAGGCAGTCACTGCTTTGCCCAAACCTGGGGCCAAGTGAATCCATGAGGCTTGGCTCCATGTTTTATGTGTTCAGAAGTTTTGCCTGTTTCTCTGAAGAGTATTTCCACCTCCACCCTCCAAGTGATGACAGAGTTTATCTCCAGCAGCACCAGTGCAGTTTGTGTCCATGAAGCAAAGCAGATACATTCCCACATCTGGCTCCAAGTTGCCCTTGGCACATCTGCAGCTCCTAACTGGATCTGACACCAGTGTGCAGCAGAAACATATCCCTGCTTTCAGCACTGTAAACAGAGCATTGACAGCTGATGCCTCACACACACCATCCCTATCATACCAGTGATGTATATGGATCAGAGTTCAACTCCCTAGTATTATGGTGCCAACATTATCACTTGATATAAGCCCCTGACTTTTTGTGCCATGGAAATTAGTGATACAGCACTTAAATCCACACTTTGCAGTAGACTGGTTGAATTTATGCCCACCAACCTGTTTTTCATCCTTAAGTATTACTATGTCAGGTAAGTAGTGAAAATGAATTTGATAAGTGTGAGCACTTGTTTAGCTTCAGGGTCCCATTAAGGCTATCTCAGGGAATTGAGAAAATAGTCTAGACTTGTAATATATTTTTTTCCTACCAATAAAAGTATATTTACACTCCTTATATAAAGGAGACATTATTTTCATGGACACCAAGATAGATTCTTTCAATTATTTTGACTGTTTTATCACAGACAGAAAGACTGAATACTCCTTTGAAGTCAGTAGAAAATATCTTTGTTTTCTGCTTGTTGTTGTTCTGTTTTGTTTTGTGGTTTGGTTGGTTGTGAGTCTGGGTTTTTTTGTTTTTTCATTTTAAAGGTTCTTCATGTACCTAGTAATCGGTTTTTTTCACTGAAAACATTCTATGATATCTTTCCTGGACTCCAGGAAAAGAAAGCTGATTTAATACTGAGAGCTCCCTCTTCAAACAAATCAGAAATATATTGTTCTAGTCACCATTCACTGGAAACATGAATTCTTTCTTTGGTGAGATCACACCTCCAGCGGTTCTGAAAACCAAAATCCATATGTTACCTGACTGTGCAAGATTTGCTATTACTTTCTTGTGTAAGCCCTTCGCTCTGATCTCTGCCTCAATACATTTTTGCCAGATGCTCTGCAGGATGACTGAACCCACAAAATACAGATGCTGTTCAGAGAATGTTTGTGAATACACTTGGGCAATAGTGGAATATGGAAAATTTCTTCTAATGCTTAAAAAAGTTAAGAATAAGTCTTTACTCCCCTTGTGTAAAACTGTTTCTTTTCTCTGTGTGGTGGCATCGACATTGCTCTGTTCTCTGCCTCTGCTACCCAAACCACTGGTCTCCCACATTTATCAGCCACAGACAGCTGTCAGAGCTGCTCTCTCAGTGTCTCAGTCACTGCTGTGTAACATCAGCATTTATGCAGCATCATATATACCAGCTGGTACCCAGGTCCCCACCAGGATTTAGTCTCAGATCCACAAAGGTTGCGAAGTAAATAATTCCATCAAAACCAATGAGTTTTAGATGGACAGCTAATTCTTATCTGGACAATTGCATGCTTTTGAGGACCTGGGTCTTGGCCCACACACCAATGCCATTTGGAGAAAAGAATATGTGCCTTGATTAATTTAATAATGAGATCAAAATTAAGGTTGTTTTATGATGGGAGTTAAATGTTATTTGTTCCTTTACAAATCACTAGTCCAAATAAATCTGGTAAGAAGCTGATCTCTTCTAAAGGCTGTAAGTTCCCAAGGGCAGAATAATTAAATTTTCCAAAATACTTATTATAATTATGTTTTGTTCAGAGATTAGTTGAGCTATCCTCTTGGGATCAATTATGACTCATCCTAAACCCAGAAGCAAAAAAGTTTTTGGTAAATCCTATTGAAATGAGCACCAGCTGTTCTACACAACAAAATAGCTTTTTCCCCCGCATATTTTAACATGCTGGTGAAGTTATTAAAATGTTGCTCTTGGTCATTCTTCAGGATTTTGCACAAAGCTCTTGAAGGTCAGTGTGGCTGGCAATTAGAGAGAGGGATATGCAAAGGAGCTCTAGAGGAGCGACAATTCAGGTGCAAGAGTCTGTTTAATAAGAACATGTGGTTTGTGTGAGACAAATTAATACTGCTCTGCATTTTCCAATGAAAAGAAGCAGTAGGTTAGCAAGTTATAACAGAGAAGCAGAAAAAATGAAAGAGCCTGATTCTGACTATCTCATAATTTCCAACCTTCAGTAACTCCTGTGGAAGCTTGGGGTCTTGATTCTCATGGTATGTTTCTATAGGCAGCATAACTCTCTCTTGATTTTCAATAAAAAATTCAAATCACATGTCAATGGTACTTAATACTTTAGCACTGGAATTCCAACTCCCTGTGCTGTTGTACAGACTGGAAAACAACCAACTGCTTGAGACCTGAGCACAAACAACTTTTGTTAATGTTTAGAGGTAGTAGAAATTATCAACAACTTATCCAAGTCTGCTACTTGGGACCACTGAATTAAAATGTTCACAAGCCAGTGGTCTCTAGACCTTTTCTGTCCCCCAGCACAGGACTGGCACAGCTCAGTGGACCTAAGCACAACTCACAGCTGAAGCCACCTTGTACAATGATAGCCCAGGCTTTGCTCTTTTGTTTTTAAGGCTTTTATGCTTCTGGGAAAACTGTGTGCGTATCTGTATGCATTTGATATCTTCAGCATTTAAAAGGTAGTCCTGAAGATGATTAGAGAGGAAAAGGAAAGAGCAAGTGGTTCTCCAAGGTCTTAAAGCAGCTCTGCCTTGTTTCTCCACATTGGTACATCCGTTTCAGTGGGGGTAAGGATCAACTTAGAAATTTCACATGCTGGCCTAATGGTTGAAAGCCACCAAGGTATTGTTGGTAATTTCACAGAAAAGTGAAACTTCACATCCTATATCATTCTGCATTCATTGCCCATTTTTCATTCTCTTTAACTGGTTCAGTGAACTTGATGAATAGTTAAATTTAAAAGTGAAGGGTATTTTAGGGAGAAGACTATTTTCCATAGGGAATAGTCTACCTGTGACAAGAAAAAGCAGATTCAATTCTCAGGAATTATCTTTTCGTATTGTAAAAAGTATCTTTGTTGTTTATTCATTGTGACAAATCTCCATTCTGTATCAGTTAAACACCTACTTAAAAGAGAAAGATTTTGATGGGCAATTTCTTTTGTGATTTCCTTGCAGAAGAAAATGATTTATCTATCAGCCCTTACTGTGAGTTTCATCAGCCAATCATTACTGAAAGGTAAATCAATTGCATGAGCCAAACAGATCAATAAGAAATGGAGCAATTAATTTTGCTCAAAACACTTTACAGGATATCATTTGCCTAACAAGGAGCAAACACAATTACATCAATAACCTCTTAGGGTTAGAAAGGTCTGCTGTAAGAAATAATTGAAAGTGATTATAAACATCAGATTTCTGAGTTTACAAAGATTAAAGCTTTGCAAAGTGTGATCACTCCTGTGAAAAGTACTTCTTCAATAACTGAAGAATACTGCAAGCAGGAATGAGCAAAAAATATCATTTGCATTACCAAAAAAATCCCACCAGACAGCTTAGGAGACAGCATTTAGAATACATATGATGTATGAATCTTACCAACATTAGAGAAGCATCATTTAGTCTTTACTGAAAGTAAGTCTGTTATCAAAGTGATTTCCATCCCCATAGAGCATGTCACAAGTATTGTCACCTGTCTGCAGATGGCCTTGCCCAGCCTGAGGAATCCCTGTGTCAGAGGGTTTCCTCATGGGAAAAGATTTCTGCTCATAAAATCAGCAGGAGAATCAAGGTCTGTGTGGAGATCACACCATGTGTCTGCTGTAGGCTTGTCTCTGAAGGACATCAATGGCCCTAAAACTCCTCAGACCAATGCAGCTGCAGCAGCTGATTGAGAGAGAACATGTATTAATTCATTCAGTCCGATTTTTCAAGCAGAAACACATGCTAAAGTGACAGCCCCTTCCCCAGAGCAGTAGTTGGTTATTTTGCTTCATATGGATTGCACAAGTATGTAAGCACTTGATCAACTCATAAAGCTACTTGCACTGGGTCTGCACATGATGACATACAGGCCTGGCTGCACACAGGCAGACCCCACTGGATCTAAAAATACAACGTAAACTACTAAAGATTCACATTAAAAGCACATTTCCCTGAGCTCCAGAACTCACAGGACACAATCAGAGAATGCTTTGATTTGGAAGAGACTTTAAAGTACATGTTGTTCCAACTCCCCTGCCATGGACAGGGACACCTTCCCCTAGACCAGGTTGCTCGAAGCCCCATCCAGCCTGGCCTTGAATATTTCCAGAGACAGGGCATCCACAGCTTCTCTGCGCAAATTTTTTTAGTGCTTCACAACCCTCACAATATAATTTAAACTTATTTTCTTCTGTTTAAAGCCATTCTCCATGGTCTTATGGATAATGCCCTCCTAAAAAGTCCCTCTCCATCTTTCTTGTAGGCGCTTTCAGGTACTGTAAGTCCCTTGCTTATTGAGGACAAAGCTGGAATAGAATATATCTCCCCTCTTCACTCTTTTCTTGGCCAACACTATTCATTTGGGGATTTTTTGAGGCTTCCTGTCTCCAGGAAAGGCAAAAAAATGTGGAATTCAATAAAAGTAGCTGTACAGCTGAAGGGATGGAAAGCTTGAGAGTGTGGCTAAAAACCAATTTAATACAAGACTAACGAGCAAGCTGCCTGTTGTCCATCAGAGGACTAGTGAAGGTCTGCACAAAACACCTGCATATGATATCTGTATGAAGGAGGATGAGTAGAATGCAAAAATGTTCATACACAACATTTAAAGATGCATGGCATGAGTTGAATACTTGGTCTTTTAAAGGCTTGAGCTAGCTGGTGTGCTAGGAGTATAGGTAAAGCACATAAGCAATAAATAAAGATGCTTAATGAGAACTATTGGGGTGATTTTCTCACTGCTACATAATGTAAAAAGAAATGGTCAAATATACACAGACGAACTGTATCTTCAGTACTTTGATCTTGGGGTCTGGGGGACTTAGAGTCATCTAAGTACCCTCTCAGCAGCAGTAAAATCATGTACCAGGAAGTTCAGAATAGTGGACTGTGATAGATCTAGTGTTGCACTGAGCTGCAGGGCCAGGCAAAGCCACATGAGTTGGTCTGAAGGAGTAGTGTAGTCACTGGCTCTTGCAGTCAGTGCATGTAATTTGGAAAAAGCAATCAAACTGGGATTTCCAAGATTCTAAGCATGGGTTCATATCATAGCTCTATCCCAAGCTGAATTTAGGGTCTTGGGACAAGATCTGAGCTTGCAACATGCACCTGACCTACCTCTTTGGGGTGAAAAAAATATGCATAAGGAGCTGCAGACAAGACCCAGTGCTGGGACTGATGCACAGATGTGAGAAAGAGGGAGGCAGGACCTCAGGACACACAGAGGGATACAGCTTGTGTTTGGCTCTGGCACTGTCACTCATGTCTAGAGCTAAATGCTGCTTAGGGCAGAACTCCTCTGGAATTTAAGTACTAGAAAAATAAAGATCCATCCTGAAATTAGTAAAAAACACCTAAGCTATTCCAGCTGAAAGGTTTCCCCAGAACCCCAGAAGAGAGCACTGTGATATCACCTTGGTGTATGAGGAGGACGTCTTTGCTGACACCATGCTCCTGATTTTGCTTATGCTGGTATTATATTCTATCATTTTGGAGGGATTTCTTCTGATCCAGGCAGGGTAAATGAGGAAACAGTTTGAGTGTGGAGAAACAGGTATTTCTAAGTCTGGCACTCTGGCTGTGCAGGTAATCACAGTGGAACAGAAAGGAGAAACGAGCAGGATAATAAAGAGAAGTAGGGGACTCTCATGTGCACTGGAGCATTCCCACCAGGGTAAAAAGGACTGATGTGTCTGGTGTACATCAGTGACTTAGTTAAGAAATGGCTGCACAAACAAAGAGGCAAACAGAAAACCTGTCAGGAGACTGTCAGGGCCAGCGTGTGCAGCTGACAGTGACAAATCCAAAGAAAACAGACAAAAATGAAAAAAAAAATACTAAAGCAGCACAAGAAGATAAGCAGGGAAACTAGCCAGGCACCAAAGAGCATCCCATTAGAGTGAAATCTGGTGTTAACAACCACTACTTATAGTCATCATATGGCCTTAATGAACAATTTGTCTTTGCCAAAGCTTGCTGTCCCTACTGCAAGCCACCATGTTTGATGTCCTTTTAATGATCCATGTGTTTCATTTGTAACAACCCAATTAACAATCAGGCTCCAATAGCTCTAATTATCATCTACTGTTAATATGGTTTCTGTACTGTAGGGAGTTTTTTTAACTGCATTTTGCACAATTGAGATTTTCTAACTCAAAGACCTGCTCAACCTGTTAAACTTCAGGAGGGGAAAGAACTGGTAAGAACAAGAAAAATATAGCTACAGAAGAAATGTCACTGACCTGCTGCAGTAATTCCTCCTTTTTGGAGGAATTTTTGGCTGCAAAGACTGTATTATGGGCACAAATCATGTGATTCAGGGGCTGTAAGAGCCTACAAGCTGATGAACCACACTTGGAGGCAGTGAAATTACATAATATGAGCCAAATAAAACAAAAACAAACAAACAAACCCCAAATAACACAAGTTCCAGCAGATCATGAACCCTTCACATATCTGCAATCACTTATGTGGTTCACTGATGCAAAGGACAAAATTATAACCTGATGATGATGTGGGCTGACTGCCTATCCACTAACAATGCCCTCTGGGGGCACTTAGATGTCCACAATAAATAGGAAATGGACAATTTTAGAGCATCCTTCACATCACCTCATTATCTCCTTTGAGTCTAATCCTGTTCAGGACAGGAAACTCTCAACTGTACCTTTCAATCTTTTTGTATATGTTGATCATTGGTATTTTCTTAGAAACTATACATGCACATAGTGTATTACAGACATAAAATGGTTAATTTAACTCTATTTTTAGCTTTGTTATACCCTTAGTGGTGTAAAAATAAATTGGGATTTTTGTGATGTCAGACTGTAGATGATGAAAGAATAGATCAGTCCAACATCATTTTTGTCCTCCTTGTAGATTCGTGTTCCTTGATTTTTCTGCATAAATTGGCAATGCATTTCTATCCTGTGTAGCATTGGACAGCTAGCAACCTAGAAACAACAAAATAACTTTCTATTTATAAATAACAAATACCTGCACTTTTTTTCAGTAGGTTACTTTTATTTTTGCATAAAAATAGAAAGGAAAAAAACATTTGGAAAAGCTTTCAGATTCAGAAGGATTGAGACTAGATTAACTAGAAAAAAAAATCTGTATACAAACAGAAACACAAAATGGAAGATATCTCACCACTGTCCCTGTTGGCAGCATTCATCTACTCATCTACAAAAAAAATCATGATAGTCTAATATTTTTGTGTATGTAATTAAAGCAGGAAGGTCTAGATCCTCAGTAATCTGATGCAAATTCGGTGTAGGCTTAATGACCTGTGAATCTAAAACAATGCACAGAGGCAAGGGAGGCAAGGCTGCCCAAAACTCTCAAGAACTTCCTTCAGCTACCTGACAAATGTCCTTTGGAAAACATCTGGGTTTCTGAAAGCATGTAAAGTTTTCCTATTATAACAGCGGGCAAGATGAATTTTATGAAGGCTAGCAGATTTTGGTCTTAATGGCAGAAATAATTTTCCAGAAAAGGCAGTGGAAGAAGAGAAGATGTAGAAAGGGACTGATTAACAGCTGCACTTAGGCAAGATCAAACAATCTAATAAAATTAACTATGTCTGCAAGACCAAAATAAGATCCGGAAAACAAGACCCTATTTGATTCAAGTAATAAAGACATTGTAGCCAATAAAAGTTTATGTGGAAACCTAATCCTCTAAAATGATAAAAACTAATTTCACCTAGAATAGTTACGAGGTTACCAAATTACCCTTCTTTTTTATAACTTTCTTTTAATGTCAGTTGTATTTCATAGGACCTGTGAGAGATCTCAGTGTAGTGGTTGAGTTTCTACACTGTAAATTGCTGAATATCCACATCTCACCAGAAACCAGATTTCAGCCCAAAGAAAATAAGATACGTAAATGATTATTATTATTTGTCTTCTGATATTTCTGAGAGCCTTTACTGCTATTCCAAGACTTGTACCTGAACCAGCATGTGAAGATATTTCCTGCCCAAAAGATTTAATCATGTAATTAGTTGGCTTATTTTATATTTGGTGCATGGACAGGTAAAAAGTGCTTTTCTGCGTTGAGTGTAGTGTGCTTACAGGAGGTTCACACCGCCCAGGTTTACATGTCTGTAATGTGAGCACTTAAATCTGACCTATATGATCAATGGAAAGAACAGGCACTTCTGGGAGTTTCTCTTGACTCCGATGTCTGCTCTCAGGAGGTGAGTCATGCCTTTGCAGTGCCTGCTTGTCTCCACTGATATTAAGGCAAACTGAGGTCGCTGGGTCAAATGTAAATTTGATCAGACTGCCTGTCCACCCCTGCTAAGTGCACCAAAATGATAATGTCAAAAAAAAATGCTGTTGCCCTAAATTATATTTCCTTCCTTTTTTGTTCTCATTTCCTGTCTGAACCGGCTCCCTAGAGATGTCATGTACATGTCTTCAGAGTAGAAACTTATTGTTATTCTCAAAAGAGCAATGTTCATCCACACATCACACATCCACACATGGTGTGAGCCATGTTACCATCCAAGTCATTCTAGCTGTATATGGGGCAAGCAGAAGACACTAGAGAGAATCAAACAACAATTTAGATTGGAAAAGACATCTAAGATCAACAAGCCCAGCCAAAGTAGACACATCCTATAGCTCAGGGAGCCCAAAAGGCACACAGTTTGCGTCACACAAACATGTCCTGGAACTCCAAAGTGTTTTCCAGCCTCCTCTCCCTACTTTCTGCACCTCTGCCTTTGGACCAAGTGACAAAGAGTCCTGTGATAGGAGGATGGGAGAGAGGGATGTTGTGAGACGGAGCCACATCCTCAAACGTGTGTTCTGGCAGCGTCTCTGCAAACATGAGGACCCTCAGGGGAGATTGTTTCTGCGTTTGTGCTACGGCCATTCCCCTACTCTAGTAGAAAATAGAGGAGAGACAAACCCCAGTGTTCCTCATTCTGTACCTGCCTTCTTGCTGCGTAACACAGGACTCAGTCTCGGTTTTGAGTTTCTAGGTTCAGTGAATCAAAATATGATTTATAGACCAATAATGCAGTATGAAAAGCATTCTCATTTCCTGCAGTATGCACAGCAATTGATGCTGATGCCAGTTGACTGAAGGATTAAGGGGAAGACAGGGAAATTCAGAAAGCCTGGCCTCAAATCCTTAAAAGTTATTTCTACTCTCTGCAGGGGGCTTTGGATGCAAGTCTTTGTGAGCCCTTCTGAGAGCACGAAGTTGTCAGTACTGTGTCATTACTAAAACACACTTTTTTATTTAAAAAGTGAGTGACTGATTTATGGTACTGTTCTTCATTTACAGAGAGCATAATCTTGACCAGATGATTTCTCCATTAGCAGTGTCAAACTGTGGAAGATTTGAGATGTTTTAATATTTCTGTGAGTCTGATGCAAAGCAGAATTTGATCCCAGGAGTATGCAACCCACAGTCACGTCCCATACAATGCTCTCTCAATCATTATACCTTGTCATCTTTTATATACATGTATCAAATATATGTTAATCTTCACCACAATAAATAATTGTGACTGAAATAGCCAGTCTGCTGAAAATTTTCACTGATTTATAGTCTACACTTGTCTATACAACAGATTTAAAAGGGTCCATTCACTTCTCTAGCTGAGCACCTGCAGTTCCACTTGTATGTACTCTTTTTGGCAATCAACCACAATTTGCAGGATAATATCCTTGCCTGCTTTCCAACATAAGTAATTCCCACTGATTGAAATGGAAATTTTGGCTCTCACAATAAAGATTTGGAAATTGTACAGTTATACCAGTTGGTGAAAGTGGGGAGATGCGAGGCGTGGGCAGAACTGTAGCAGGTACAACTCCTTTTGGAGTCTCACTTAGCTCATGAATGAACTGGCATGAGAATATATGCAAATGATCTCGAGTCGTCAAGAAAGAAATACATTAGAAAATCATCTACTCTGCTGGAAAATTTACTAGAACACCAGAGAGAAGGGACTGGCTGTTCAACATAACAGTACTTAGGAAACCTACAGCTCAGAAATTTCCTAAAGTGTTGACTAAGGGAAGTGCTCATTCATTTCTGATGGTTTTGGGATTCAGTCCACTCTGCCTTCAGAGAACCAGCCCTTAATGACAGCTGTCACACTTGCTGTAGGATGAGTTTAAGGCATCCATAGCAGAATTCAGTGTATGATAAAGTGGCAAACATGAACCAGCCCACTGAAGGAGCTGCTCATGTAGGCTGATAGGTGGGAGTTGTTCCATTAGTTATGAAATTGGTATTTAAAGGCTACAACAGGAAAGACCCGAGAGCTCACTGTTATAGAGGCAGAGAAACAGTGTGTGACCTCTGAGCCTACTGCAAGCTGATGGACATCTTCCAAAAAGTGCTTCATCTCATCCTAAGTGTTAAGGTGTGTGGGATACATTTCTCTGTGGAGATGATATCACTTTCCAGTTATTAAAGGGTGACCTTCAATGTCTTACCTAGAACAGATGACTTTATGCAACTAAACTTGAGATGAGTACCCCCTCCGATGCTTAATTTAGAACTGTGATGAAATCAGTCACCAAAATATCTGCAGAAAATATTCAGAGAAAAAAAAATATTCATTGCAGTGACAGAGTAAGAAAAAGTAGAAATTGAACCTCAAAGAAGTATATGCTGATTAAAAAAACAAACAAACAAACAAAACCAAAAACAAACAAAACAAAAAAAATCAAACTGCTGTAAGAGAATGTGTTTATCAGAACTGGGATAGCTGAGTTTTTCGGAGAAATGGTAGGAAAATTATTCACCATGAGACTGCATCTCAGTTTCCCTTCTTTGGGAAGGTTCCTCTTAAGAACTGCCATCTCCTCTTATCCATTCACCTGCAGATCTCCTTTTTCTTTCTATTAGTTTTACCCAAATTGCCCTTTATAACTCCTTCATTAAATTTACACTGGATTGCTTCCCACATTGTGTTATCATCTCCAAAGAGCTATTCTGTTATGTCCAGAACAGTGTTTACATTGAAAACAGATGTATATAGGGAGGTAGATATAAAGATAAATACATAGATATTTAAAGATCATCTCTTCATACTTCTTATAATCCTGTTTGGTTCTAGCTGGTATGAAGAGGCTCACACATTTAGATCATGATTCAAAGCCGATTAAACTCGGTGAAAAGCTCACATTGACTTCAACAGACATTAGATCATGCTCACAGAGAGGGAAATAGACCTTTCAGCAGAGAAAATGAAAGTGTAATAATACACTGGCTTAGTGTATAATCATGTCTTCATCTAATAGAGAGCCCCAGTGTCTGGAATAGTCCACAGCTGTAGTTTCTTACAGTTAAAAAGCTTACTTTTTTGGCTCAGATCTTACTCTCTTGGTACTGAAGGTCATGGATTTACTTCCCACTAAAATCCACAAAGCCATGGATTCACTTCCCACCAATAGCCACAATGTTTGATGGGAGACAGCAGTACCCGTGTATGGAGGCAGCTGAAGCACAATGTGGACTCTGGCTTTTAGATGCATTTGTACAAAAGGGATAATATCTAATAGAACAATTTCGTTCCTGAATTCTTCGGTCAGGTATTCTTCCTCTAATCCTCAGCTGCAGGGACTATAAACCCCAAGTTTTTTACTGGCAGCGTGTATAGTTAGCACATAACTAGGTTTGTTGATAGAGGTAGCTTTTTGAGCACTATTTGTCATACCAAAAGATACATAACTCTGGTTATTGCAGAAAGGGGTATTTCTACTACTAAACTGAAAAATGTCAGGCATGGCCCCCAGACTATGAAGTGCTGTCCATCCTGGTGCACTAGAGAGGGACTTCCAAGGGCAGCTTTGACCAATATCTCCCAGAATCTCACAAGACACTGGTCAGAGTTGACCATTCCCAATGGATTACCTTGGAGCATGGGAGAACCTGTCATGATGCATATTTGACCTGTTTGGTGTCACATGAACATTGTACCAGTACTAGGGAAGGTTAATTCCTTAAAATAGTTGCAAGCAAAGAGCCTAAATCTGTCTCCTGGTATCTCCATCCAGGCAGTTGCAAGTGGTATTGCTGCATTTTGGAGAGTAGCCAGCTGCACTAGAGGCAGGGATATTGCAACTGCTGCTCTGTATTTCCTGTATTATAAACACTAGTTTGAGGGGATTTTGACCAAAGTGTTGGCTGCAAAGTTAATACAGGGGGGAAAAAAACAATATTTACATAAGATCTCCACCAAATGGACATTTTTTCACTTGACATGTATCTTTGGCCTGTAGTGTAGGATGTGAAAGGAAAAACCAATAAGCTGTTGATTCAGCTATTGTTAACATCTTATCAGCTTTATACAAAAACTACCCATGTAGACCTTTTCCAGCTCATACCAGGGTGAAAACTATTGACTGCAATAAGGAACTATCCAAAGAAAAGACAGAAGGGAAAAGTATACAGAACCTACATCTGTGAAAATGCCTTTTCTTGTACTGCCTGTCACTGGAAGAGACAGAA
The DNA here is from genome assembly GCA_013396655.1 of Campylorhamphus procurvoides. NCBI lineage: Eukaryota > Metazoa > Chordata > Aves > Passeriformes > Dendrocolaptidae > Campylorhamphus > Campylorhamphus procurvoides. The sequence goes on along the minus strand of WBMV01016667.1, from coordinate 2,118,316 downwards.
ATAATACCAAAAGACATAAAATTAATTTCAGAACTCTGCTAAAAGGTATAAAGAGAAGGCTAACTCCAGCTAATCAACTTTGGCAGTCTTTCGTCTGCTGCAATACACCATAAGTATTCTCCTGCAGGCTCCTTACAGGAAAGATAAATGGGAGTTTGAGACAAGAAATTCTCTCTAATAATAGATTCTGACATGTACAGGTTGCCAGGATCAGTGGGAACATATTCCAAATCCATCATCACCTCCACCTTGCCTTTTTCTAAGTTTCTCTTGTGGCATTTTCAGTTCCTTTCACAGATTCCTACACTCAAGTTTTCATTTCTAAGTAGGCAGATGTAGAAATGCAGATGTTACCTTGATTTGGCAATAACTTCATTTTCAGGCTGTCTTCTATCAAAATTGGCAAGAACCATGATTGTCAACCACATCTGCTTGTATTGTCTCCACCCCACTCTCCATCACTGAAAATATCTTCGTGCACACTGCAGGACTATAATGGCAAAAAAAACTTTCCTTCAAAGCATTATATCCATTTACTTTGATGTGTGACTAACCTGCAGTAGGATATAAAATGGAGAAAATGTTCAGCCAGAGTTAAAGCCAAAGCTTCTCCACTTCAGTTCTCAAGTTCTCATGTTAGCACTTTATAACAAGTACATGAAATACCTGACATCCCCCAGATAAGACTCTGAGCAAAAATTCCTAAGTCCCCATCTTAAATTTTAAATATTATGTTCAAACCTGATCTATAACGAAAGTACATAGACTTTTAAGTCAGTAATGATTTCAGTTCTTTCTAGAGACAGCTTCTCCTCCTCTTCCTGACCTAGGAAATACATCATAGCATAATAACTCATAATTATAGTATTAATATTGTAATTATGGCATAATATTATAGATAATCCTGGTATTATAACTAAAAATATGCTGAAAGTCTGATTCTGTTATCATGATGTTGATTTAGCGGTTCCACACACCCCAACAGTAACATCACTGACTCATCCAATGAATCCAGCTTTGCACCATTTCAGTTCTCACAGTGACATGTTACACAAAGCCTTCTTGCTTTGTCTCACAAAGTCTATGTGGGTGGGATTTCGTCTTGCTTTAAACATCCATGGAAAAGATGTCAGCTACCAAACTAATGCCTGAGTGTCTCTTTATGGTCATCGGGAAGAATTAGATGCTTCAAGGATGTGATTCATTTAAATTATTTTAGGATGAGAAGAACAACACCCTGTGAGTCCTGTGTTTTGACTTTGGTGCCTGTAAAGGAAGGTAAGGATGAAGACTTCAGATGTAGTTATCTATGCAAGTAACTCCTGTGCACAGAGTCTCTCTCTTTGAGCTTTTCCAAAAGAATACTTACTTTGTGCAGGATGTTAGACAAAATCTGAAACAGGATTCAAGAGACTGAGAATGTCTACCAGGCTTAAAAAACTGTACCTTCCTCATGACTTCTTAGCTGCTATTTCCCTCCTGCTTAAACTTTTACATACTCAAAGTGATAAGGTCAATAAAGCTAATAACACACATAATTCTCCCCTAAGAAAACAGGTTACTAAATAGCAGACCCTAGTGGGTTCTAATCTTGATGAGTAATATCAAAAGACCTGATAAAAAAAGGCACTTGATTTGTGTAACATTTGTGATAACTATGAAAAACATATTCTTTGCAGTGATGAGGCTTTGTTGGAACTGCTGTTTATGGACGGAAATAACTAACCAAGACCAATCAAGAAATGCAAAGGAGAAGAGTGAACAAATACTGCCTGAATCAAATTATTTTGTCTCATTAGTGTAAGTGCTACAGCTTGGAGAAAATCAGCACATGAAAAGGAGATAATCAGCTCGGCCAGTTCCAGCAAGGAACTATTACACACTTCTGCTAATATTTCCAGGACTTGTGCCCACACCTGAGAGGGACTGAATGACTTTGGCTCCCCTGAAACCAGCCAAAGCAATGGGTTTTCACATCATCGTGGGACTAGAAACTTGCCATTCCTGTTGTTCAGCTTAGAGACTCCAGAAAACTGTCTCTCTGTTGTGACTACACACCACAAAGCCACTCACTCCTGCCCTCACACA
>WBMV01016667.1:1873527-2112509 GCA_013396655.1 Campylorhamphus procurvoides | reverse complement strand
CCCCCAAAAAAAAAAAAGATTGCTTCTAGTTTTTTATATTTTAGCTCAATTTCAAAAACAAGCTGCTACTCCATGTGCAGCAGCAGAACACGTTTACAGAGTCAAGCTGCATGCCCTACATGTTAATACCATTGTGTGAGCTGCACAATTACTGCTCAAAGACAGATTACATCTGCACATCAAAAGGATCCTCCAGAATGCACCAATTTGAGGTGTTCATAAAGACTAGTCACTTTTACAGCTAGTGCCATGCCTATTAAAAGTACTTATGCTCACTACTGATATTAAAGACATCCCTCAACTTTATCTGGTTATTTACTGAGATCTGTTTCTGTATTAAATGTCACCTGACATACAGCTTCTTTGGCTGAAAGGGTGGAAGAAAAATGCACAGCAAAACTCATCAGGGGGATAAAATTATCTAACACCCTTTTCAGTCTTTGCTTTGAAATGTGCCTCCTATCACCAGTTCTCCCAAGCAAAGAAATTAAATATACTCTCTGTCTTCTGTGGTTTTGCCTATTATTTTTTTTTTCACCAGTACTTTAGTTCACATTGTCTCTTACACAAATACTATCAGAAGATTCTCAGTCAGTTACAAATCTGACAACATTGGCTGTGGAGACAGAGACTCCCGCTTCCCTAAAAGGTTTGTAGGTCCCTGCACCAGCTCTCTTTAAGCAATCTGGAAATGTTAACCCTCTTATTCACACCAGCACTCAATAAGTTAAGTCTCACCCCATGTCAGTACATGGCAAGAGGTGTGAATCACACCTAGAGCACATTCCATACCTGTTCTGGCTAAAGCACTGGTTGTAAAAAACTGATTGTAATGGCAAGTGGATTAATTTAGTCCTGAGCATCTCAAGTGGTCAGAAAACTTTGGCTGCCGTTTATTGAGAGGAGGTGGAAAAGTTGAAACTCAGGCCGCTGGAGAAGACAGTGCCTAATGCTTCTCTTGGGGGGTGAGTGTAATTTCTGCCCAGGGGGCAGTGATGGCACTTGCAGAAGACTATCCTCCTGCTGATTGACTCATGAACAGATCAACATGTTGGCTGGGGACAGAGAGAGGCTGTAAGGTTTGAGGCGATTTTGCCTATTTCCAGCCACTGAACATGAAGAGGCTTGAAAAACTCCCTGCCAGTCCTGTGGCAGGTGCCTTCCATCTCTCCCAGAGCAAACCTGCACTTCTTGTTGAAGTATCGCAAATTGGCCTCAGTCTGTCTCCATGGAGGTGCATGATGCCCAGGGTTGAGGGTCTCCCCAGCTCCCCCTTTCTGTCCTGCTGGCTTGGGGCAGTCCTTCACTACCCACTGGTTTCATCTGCCAGGATCTGCCTGTACAGCCCTGACTGTTAGCACTGGTGCTAATGCTTGTGATGGAGAAGACAACCCCATCTCCATTCTCAGTACCCTGTATGTTCTGGGAATAGAAAGGGGATTGTGCTTTGTGGTGGATGTCAGATAAGGGGGCTCAGCTGCTGCTGGCTCAAGAACAGCCATACAGAGGAAACAGCAGGCTGCAGTCACCATCACACTTCAGCCCCTCTGCCTGCCCTGAGCCCTGACTCTGCCACTGCCACTGGCAGCGAGGAATTCCAAGAAGCCTCTCAGTCAGCACATTGCCCTCAGGTGGGAGGTGGGCACTGCAGACCCCTGTGGACACACCAGCTCTTTGTTTTCTGACATACAGCATCTATGTCAACAACTAACACCATTCTCCATGAGCTGTAAGCTGAAGATTTACTGTAAATGGTCACAAAATACAACCCTCACTCTGCTGCTTTCCACTTGTGGTGTTTGTGCTGCAAAATAAAATGCCGGTGAGCCCTGTTTCAAAAATCACAGGGTCCAACAGGTCCAGCTGCTTGTAGGGTAGAAATGTAATGTGTCATTGCTGTTGAGTTACCCCTTGTGAGGTGTGTTACAGCACTCAGGGTGATCCCCACAGCTGTGTAGGTCACCACCTGCTTTCTGGAAATGGAGAACCTCCACCTGCTTCACCTGTTCGATGGACAGGACTGTTTACTGGGAACAAACACGAGATGCTTGAGACTATTTAAAATTCATGATGACAGGACTTCACAGAGAGGTGGCAGGAAGAGCTTTTGCATAAGACACAATGTCCATGGTATTAGAAGGGAGACCTGTACACTGACTCCTTCCAGATCAAACAACAGCATGACTGTTGCAGAGGCCCCAGAGCACACTCTGTCCCAAATACTTTCCAAGCACTGAAAAAACACTGTAACGAGGCATCAAGATGGTCAGAATAGGGAACAGAGAAGATATCTGCCTTGTGGTCACTGAAGACTGGTTTCACATGAAGGGCTCAACAGAAGTGACACCAAAGACAAGAAATAAAAGTATAAACAAGTTGACCAATGATCATACATTTATCAAGGGTGCCTAAGACGGAGGAGGAAAGAGAAAGATTAAATAAGGTGTGCTGAGAAAAAGATACAAGATGGAAAATATTTACCAGGGCCTTTGAAGGAGTAAGAAGGAAAAGTAAACTTTACAAGCTAGAGAAAATCCCTGCAGAGCATCTGATGGGATCACAGCTGGGTCCCATGTGCTATGTCTTCCTCAAATTTCTCACTTACATATGTATATAAGACCATCTGTGTACACTATTTGCTATTTCAGTACTAGTCCAAAGAGCTCCCTTGAATAATACATTTTTTTTTATCTACACCGATATTTTAAAACAAAGCAGTTCTGCATTATTTGTTCCAATCTGTCTGCAGTTTAAATTCTGTGGCAGCAGAATGTTTCAGCATGAATTGCATCTATAATATAAAACTGTTTATTCTGCTTTTTCTCCCTTTCCAACTGAAAACAGCCCAATGTACCAGTTGTAATGGATTTTTAAATACATTTATCATTAAAGAATCTTTCCAAGAAGGAAAAGCCAGTAAGTGGAACACAAATGGACTTTCCTTACAACATTTCCCTATGGTATGGCTGTGTACTGTAAAAAAATATGATGCCAGGGGCTTACACCCTTTAGTTATATTTTCTTTATATATATGATGAATGGCGTTTTCAGTTTAAAAAAAATAAAAATAAAAAAATCTTTAAGTATCACAGTTAAACAAAACATGATTTTCTTCATGCCTTTCTCCACTCAATTTTCTTCTCTGGCATTCATTATGTAGGAAAGCCCAAACAAAACTCTTGAGACCATGGAGCATGCGCGTCGCAGACCCGAATGGGGGAGGCGGGAAGGAAGGCACGGACGCAGGGTAGGGTGGCTGCAGCCAACAGGGGCGAACAGGCCCTTTATTGAGGGGAGCATCGACTTTTATAGGTTCGGGGAAGGAAGGTTCTGGAAAAAGGGGCGGATCTGAGGGATTGACAACTGGGTCTGGCACGCAATAGGGTAGTGGGAAAGGGTTCTGCCTAAGGGGAGTGGAGAAGGGTGGAACTAAGGGAGTGGTCAGCCCTATATGGCAAGGCCTTCGTGCCGTTACCAAGGGCGACCAAGGGACCAATGGTAGCTGTACCCGAGCCCGGGAACTAGCTGACCAATGGGGGATTGTAACTGGGGGAAGAACTGGGGTTACAACCAATCGGAACAATCGGAATTATGATAACTGGGTGCCTATTCTAATACATTTGAAAACTGACTAACAATAAACTGTACAACTGGCATTTTCTCTTGTCGTTGTTCTTCTTCTTAGTTCTAAGTCACGCTCACACTGCTGTCTCTGCCTCCAGCTCAGCTCTCTCGGATCTTCGGTTTCTCCGCCACAATCTGTAAGTTTCCCTGATCCCCACAGGAGCATTCCCAGAAAGGACTTTTCCATTAAGGAACTTCATCTAGAAGATAGCTATTTCTCAATTGATTAGAGATAGAAGTAACTAAGAACATCCCCAAAACCCCAAGTTCAATCTCTTTTAATTTTCACAGTGTCAAACAATGTTAAATTATTTGCCCACCTACCTAGTTTGGACACAACCTTCTTCTGTTCTCCCTGTGAGAGGCTGTAAAACACTCTGTTACACCTGTATTTATAACTTCTGTCAATGCAAGAGTGTTGAAGAAAGGCTGTATTGGCCATATTGTTATTGTGATGATGATTTGCCTCTGGGGAATGTCTTGCAAGGAGAGCATTTATTTTATTACTTCATTTGTTCAGATAAATTGTGTTTTGTGATTGTCTGGAGTGAAAGATTGATTTTCCTTTTTTTTAATATTTCCCTACACAATGCATGCATTATACTAACTTTATTAAGAATTCAGATTAACTAAATATCGAGATTCCATGCCATAGATATTTCTTTTAGAAGGAATTTGTTTTCAAGGCATCCAAATTTGCCATTGTTTGGGGATAGGAAAAACTATGCCCTTGATTTCCCCATTGGCTGCCTCAAAGTAAAAGATTCCTGAATCTATTCTGTCACTATATACCCAAGCCACTCGTAAAACAGACAGATATATGTAGAGCTGTGTGCATTTTCAGCTCTAAAGTACTCATCCAATGGCACTGTTATGAAAATGTTATTAAGCAGAACATGAGTCTTCATTTCAACTTCAGAATTAGCAACAAATTGCAAATTGCACACCACATCCTAACAAAAAGTGTCAATAACTACAGGGAATATATGAAAATAGCAACATCAGACCTATCAGTTATAAAAAGGAAGTTTGAGCAGCATTTTATCCATGTCCAAGAATCTGATGTAGGTGCAGGGAATAGCAAAACTGAACGTGACAGTTGTCCCAGAGGTGGTAGAGTGGCCAGACTTTTTCATGTTGTTGCATCACTTGTAGTAATGGCTGTTGTCACAGTTTTATGGGCCATAAGAGAAAATTGATTCATCCAGGATGCAAGCTAAACTTGAGATCCTTGCCACTGTGACCTGAGGATAGGTGTTTCATTTGCAGAAGCTCTGTGAATCTTGCCATGCACACCACTTTCCCTCTTGGCTCCATGCAAAACATAGCAAAGGCCTGATTTTACCCTCAGACAGGTACATGCAGACCCAAAGACTACAGACAGACTTACCAGGCCATACCTGAACGTCTTTCAGCTTAAAGCTCCAGCAGCACCCACCACTTCTCTGCGTGTTTGCAGACACAAGTAGTGCTGCTGCAGTGCTGACTGCCAGCTCTGCTTCCGAGGAGGAATTCCTCAGGATGGAGGACTGGGAAGGCTGTGAGGAAAGCAGAAGGGTAGGATGGGCACTACTCCAACCCCTTCCATTTTTAATAAGAATTGCAAACTTTGGCATTTTGAGTATTCCCTGTAATTGCCAAGCCAGTGGGGAGGGCTGCATTTGTCAGCTATTTGACTGGCAGGTGTGAAGATGTTACCACTCCAGTCTGCCCCACCAGGGATCCAGAAGTTCTGAATTCTTGCATATTTTTGGTAACTTTGCATTCTCTGTGAATCTGACATTTGTACCCAGACATTGCAATGCATTACAACAGGAGCACAACGAGGTTGGACTCGGCTCGCATGAAAGACACTGTGGAACATGATCCTTAGGCTGTCCTTCCCCAATGTTTTTCTGACTAGAAAATCTCTTTCTTGAGCCAGGTTCAGCCCTGTAAGATTTCTGAATATCCAGAATTTCACAGTTTTCACACAGTGTGAGAGAGTAGAGTATGTCTCTGGTGTATCATTCTTCATTGCTTCTCACTCTGAGAACACTAGTCCAGAAATTTCTTTGACAAAGGGATGTTTTAACATGGAGTTGTGGAAGATGAGACTGGGAATGACCCTTAGATGCAGACTCAGGGTGGGCCTTTTGATTCCTTGTCTTTTGTTTAAAAATAACAAAACCAAAACCAACAGCAATGATGAATCTTTGATCTCTCCATAAAGACAGCCAATCTTGATCTGAGAGCATCAGGGCAAAATTCATTGGTGAGAGAGAAAATTAATGATAAAAAGACTAAAATTTGGGTAAGGAATCTTGTTTAAAAGAAATTACTTTCTTATATTTTTTATTAAAAATAAGTATTAATTGAAATTTAAAAAAATATAATCAAAAATGTCTCTGCAATTGTAGCAAAGCAAAGAAATGAAAAGGAACACATTTATAACAAGGATGCAATCAGAGGAGGCCAGTTTCCTAAAACCTCTTTTTCCATAATCACAGCTGTATGAAATATGTAGGCAAAACCTCTGTGTTTTTCCCAGAAAACAATTTATATCTTGCTAGGACAGTAAATTATGCTCACTGTTTCTTTTCAAAAAAGCTTTAAAGGGAAAGGAAAGAAATCACGTATTCCAGAGGCCTCAGCCTGTCAGTTCAGACTGCATCGGGCGTTGTGCTCATTGATGTCTTTGCATCTTTATTGAGACTTTAATACACATTGACTTAATGTGGCAGCCAAAGCTTAGTTTCTCTCTGAATTTGTTCCAAAACATCTTTGAGAGCAATGGTGCAAAAATAAAAAAATCCACTCCTTCTTTCTCCTCCCATATATGTGTGGAGATGCAAATGTGCATGCCAGGGCTGGCAGGCACACGTGCATCACTCATGCATGTGTGTGAACAGTATTTTTTATGCAGGGATGCTGAAACATTTTGTTTCATAAAGACCTCAGTGATTTTAGATACTCAAGTGGCAATAAAATCCCCACATTCTTATGATGATATTTTTTTACTTTCAAGTGTGTCCCCGGGGAATTCATGTGGACCCCATGGTAGCAGAACCTGAGTGCTTAAGAGTCTGCTTTATAAGGATTTATTCCTGAGGCATATGCCAAAATTTTGCTAGTTATGTGTGAGTCGGCACCACCATTCACACAGAACCTGGCCAAGCTGCTGTAAAGGAGCCATGGAGAGTATGGGATCTGCCCATTCCTGCTCAGCCTGCCCCTGCAATAAAAGAAAATGCTGGTTTAAAATGTTTGGAGCTTAAGTTTTCTACATGGCAAGTATACAAAAAAATTCATACTTCCACCCTTTTTATGATGATCTGCTGCTATGAGACTATGACTACAAACCTACTTATGCTTTGTAAAATGCTGCACAGCAATGACCTCAGAAAATTGTGGTAAAAAATACCTAGGTGTTGATTTGGATGGTGGTGCTTCTGCTGGTAAGGGTGGAGCAAGATAAAAGCCAAAACCTGTAACAGGTCTCTGCTACTCTTTTCTCACATCATACACAAAAGGAACAGAACTGTCATCTATATTATTAAGTCTTTGCTGTAGCCACATAATTAGAAATCACTGCAATTTGCAGAATTTATACCCCTAACTTGCCTCCAGCTAATATTTTGATATGCAAGTATAAACATTACAGGTGATTATTACTGCAAAACATGTTCATACCGTTTTAACTGCCCTGTGGTGTCTTTGTCAGTGCAGGAATTACAAGTCCCTGCACAAGTAAGTTTCACTCTTAAGTCAACAAAATAAAACAAGACAAAATGCAGGACAACAGATCAATAGATGAAAAGCCTGAGGGTTACTGACAAAGAAGAAAGGAGGAGGAGGGGAGGATTTTGGTGATTTTAGAAAGTAGGAAGAGGAAATACATAGGAAGAGGCAGAATAACAGATGTGTAGCATAGGGAAAAGGAGTGCAGAAAAAGGAGATGTCAAAGGAGTGGAAGAAGTTCAGCAAGTAAGAGAAAATGAGAATGAGCAAGGAAGAAACAAGAAGAAGCTTAGCCTAATGAATACTTAAGAAATAAAAGAACCTAGCCTGAGTCCTCAACCCTACCAGGAAAGGCTCAAGAACAGGAATGTTTCCATCCCAACCTGTAAAACTGGCTTATGCCCTTTTTTCACCCCTCCACAATGAAACCCATCCCAGACACCTTCAGCTCTCACCTAAGCCTTCTTTAATCCCATGACTGAGAAAACTCGTGGGTTGAGATAAAGACAGTTTAATAAGTAAAGCAAAGTCACCCATGCAAGAAAAGAAAAATAAGAATTCCTTCACCACATCCCATGGACAAGCAGGTGTTCAGCCATCCCCAGGAAAGCTCCTTCCTGTGTAACAGTGAATTAGGGAGACAAACACCACTCCTCCAAACATCCTTCCACTTTATGTACTGAGCATGATGCCAAACAGTTTGGAATATCCCTTGGGTCTCTTGGGATCAGGTGTTCCAGCTGTGTTGCCTCCAAACTTCACATACACCCTCAACCTACTCACTGAGGTGGTGTGAGGTGAGCAGCAGAAGGGGCCATGGTGCTGTGTGAGCACTGCTCCCTACAGTAATGAAAACATCCCTGTGTTATCAACTCTATTTTCAGCATAAATCCAAAGCACAGCCCCATCCTAGACACTGTGGAGAAAACTAACTGTAACCCAGTTAAAACCAGCACACATCATTACTCTGGACAGCTTCAGCTAACTGGTTCCTCCTTGCTGTGTTGTCTGCACTGAGTCAGACGTATCCTCCTGCCCATCGCTGAATTACTTATAGATGCAGCAGTTGCCAGACTATGCCTCAAAGTTGTCTTCTCCCCACTGACCAGTTTGGGAATGGCAGAAGACACAAATAAGATGAAAAATACAAATCACAGTATGTTTCTTGAAGGTTAATTAAAAATCCATATGAATTATAGAATATAGGAATGAGCTACTCATCTAATGTACCATTCACGCCTTAGCAGGTAGCACTATTGCTTCACTCCAAATTTTCATAATACTTTAACAATTTTAAACACAAAAAGAAAGATCTTGTGTAATCACTTTCTCCCAAAGTTGTCTTCTGGTTTTAAGGATCAAGTCTTACCTATGCCAGGAGGGAAGGCTTGGGAAAATGAGATCAGCAAGGACATATGGAAGGGAACAAGCCCTCTTCTTTAAAAGCTTCCTGCTGGAAGGCACTCAGCACTCTCTGTGCTTGTAAAGCTGGGTCTAGTTTCTGGGGCTCCCACAACATTCAGGGTTCTGTGGGGAAAAGCCTTTTATGGATCTATTTTTCCTGGAAGAGATCTGAGATGGAAAACTGCAGCCTCTAAATACCGTCAGCAGACCAGTAGCAAGAAGACTTGTCCTGAGTGCCCTGTGCATTGGACTACATGTTCTTGGGGTTGAAATGCATTTCAATTTCCAGATTAAGATAAAACATCTGGCACTTGAAGACAGAGCATTAGGCACCCATTGGCACCGGCCAAGAATCTATCCCCAAGGTCCAAATTAATTCCATAGTTTCTCCAACAGGATCCAGAAGTTACTATGGATTTTAAAGATCCATATTTTTATGCAAAATGGTAGCTGTAATGCCTTGGAATGTTTAAGGGAATATTATTCATGTGTTTTTAAATTGTCTTATACTATAGTATAGTGTTCCAATAATATATTTAAGCTTCTAAATATATTCTCAAAAACTTGAAAAATAAACTATACATAAAAAATTATAACTAAGGAATAGATGGCCAAATATGGTTCACCAAGCTGGACTGGGGTTGCTCTTACTACTCTGTCTTATATTCTACTCTTGTTCTCCTGGAACACCTGGTAGGAAGAGGGGCACTTTGCAGAGCTATCTTAAGATAGATGTCAAAAGAATCAGCGTGAATTTCCTTTGTAGAATAAAGGGTGTTTTCTATGTGGGGTATTTCCAATACATAAATCATACTGTAATTGTATAGAAAGAATCATGGGAATCCATTTCAGCTAATACCAACTATTTAGCTTTGCTAGTTTTCAGGCTTTCCACTAAAATTAAAGGAAAGAGAGGCAGCCCTTGAGAGTAAAACTTGCCCCTTGCTCAGACAAAATGAATTACCTCTGGGGATGCTGCTCACTCCCTATCAGCTTCAGCAGGACTATGATTTTTGTTGAAAGCCTCTGAGTTTGAAAACACACAAATATATTTGGGCTTTAATGTAAAGTACAACTCCATTTCCATCTTTCCATTTCCTAGTGGCTCTGAATCCTCCAGTATTTTGCTGGGAATACAGTTTCTTGTCAGATAGGAAATGAACCACTCCAGCTGAACTGGACCCTGACTGAAAAACTCACAGATCAAAGGGTTGAGTTGTTTGCCAGGTTTGGTGAGAACAAACCCCAACATTGTCCCATTATATCTGATTACACTCAAATATGTACACAGAGGCATGCAGTTTTCAAGTACTCATTTTGCACAAACCAGTAAATATTACCTCATAGTATTTTCTCACCTCACAAGAAAAGGTTAAACATCCATTTGACTGACAGACATCCCAACCAGAATACCAGAGTAATACAGAAATATGAGCAGATAGCATTTAGCAGTGTATTTTAGAGTCGTGCCTAAAAATGTAGGCATAGAAGTGCACTTGAAAGACAGCAAGGTGAGTCAGACATCCAGCAATTACATTGTACTTAAAATGAGTGAGAAGGTTGATGCTGGGAGGTCAGGAGATCGCTTTGTCAAGCAGTGTTAAATGAAGCAGTTGCCTTGTGTCTTTCTTCAGAGCTGCTCTGTGAAACACTGCACCTAGTAATTTAAAGGTGATGTGAAGAATAAGGCAGAGAGTTTTCAGAAGAAAAGCCTGGCCATGTCCGTTTGCTTTCATTTGCACAGGCATGGACAGGAAAAGATGAAAGATGCTTTTGCATGTCAGTCAGTGCACCTCTGCAGGCTCCAGCTCTCTGCTGAAGGAGGAAGAAGGACTCTGAGGCTCTTGGACAAGATCTCTGCACAGCAGTGAGGCTTCATTTCATGCACGGATGTTTAATTCTGGCATCTTCTGACAGACAGGGTAGCCTGGATGTTGAAGATGTCCTAATTCCTCTACTGAAGATGTGCTGCTATTATCAAAGACATGATGCATCTTATAATCTAGATAACACTTTATATGGAGTAAGATATTCAGAATGTAGAAGGACTGCCCTGGTGTTTCCACCCCCAAAGTGTATTTTCCTCAACATTTTCATCTGAGCTCAATATTTTTTCTGTCTTCATTTGTCTTACTTTGAATGTTCTCAGCATGAGTTGTGAGAGCAACAGGCAGGAGCTTTCCCTTTGGTACTAAATGAGACCATCATTTGAAATGCAGACTGACCAAACCAAGCTCCTGCAACCTTGGTGTGAAGCACCAGCTATGGTACATGCACTGTGTGCTCTCTTCTGGCTGGTTCCCTGACCCAGCTATGGATTTGCTGATCCTGCATCTAACATTCTGGGCCTTCGAAAATTCTTGCTGTTCCCAAAGAGGCTTATTATGCATGTAATGCAGTAATACTTAACCTTCCTTCATCAAATAGCAGCACACAAGAGCTTGGCACTATTTTTCCTTGGAATAGCACTTAAACATAATGTAGTGATGGCCATTGTCCTAAGGGGAAAGAATCTGAACGCTACTGATTGCAGTGAGAAAAAGACATCCAGTGGGAAAGTTGCCCTTCAGCACAATTTAGCACATTTAAACATCACTAACTTTATGCTGGGTATTCACAGAGCTTAAAGAGCCCCACAAGCACTGAGCTGACCCCCTAGTTTGTCCTTTATGACTGCAGTGGAAGCACACCATAACATTTGCCCTTTAATGGGATTTCAAAGCCCTTACAATCTTTTAATAAAAAAATAAAAACACAATCAACAGAAAATAAAGCTGCACTCTCAATTAACGAGAACAATTACTTCTAATTGCAAAGCTCATACATTTTTCAAACGAAGAGATATCATTTTGCCTTAATTGCTAGGTGCGTGAATAGGCAATTAAAAACATATTAAATTTGAACCCACAGATAACAAGGAGCAAATTTCTGTCCTGAGCAGATTACACTTGTGAATGTGCCTCTGTTTTCACTTTAAAACCAATAAAGGGGCTCCCTGGGCACATTTCATGGTTCCTCCATTATTGTCACTGCAGATAAGATATCCAGCAGTTAAACAGTGGTGGGGACTGTGTTGGTTCTGAAGTGTAGATGTTCTAATGGAAATCAGCTCCCTAATAGAAATATGCCCTTTACCCCTCCATACACGCTGTTGTACGCTCTATCTGTTGCTGACAATTGCACAAATTTGATTAAAAAATTAATTTCTCACTCTTTCCTCTGGTCTCGCTCCTGCAAACACTGAGCATATCAACCAGCTTTACAGAGGAACTTGCTACCCCTGGAACTGAAGCAGATAAGCCCTGGAGAGCCATGTTCCTTACTGGTACACAGCATCATCATGGGAAAAATTTACATGTGAATCCATTTGTGCTGCTATTTATCTGCAAACCCAGAATGACATATGCAAAACAACAGTCACAGCTGAATGTACTCTGCGAACTAGGATAGCTTCTGCCTTCCAGCTCTGTGCACAAATTTGATTTAAAGCCTGTCTCTTTCTAACACTCTTTCCAGGTCAAGGAAACTGAGGCTGAGGGCAATAATAAGAAATATGGTTAGTGATTCCTAGAGATTACTGAAGGTTGAAAGGCTTATAAGGGTAAAATGATCTCCAAAACCAGAAGTTAGGGCTGTCCATCATCCTATCATGCTGGAGGGGTAACAGAGGGGTAGAAAGGTGAAACACAGACCTTTTTCATATCAAGTGTTTAAAACGGCATTCAGAACAGATGCTGAAAGATCCACACTGCAGTCTCTGAACTTTTCCCATCAATAAAGTTAATTTGGACTAGAAAAAATTTCAATATATTTCTCTTTTCATTCAGGTCAGTGAATTTTAATCATATCTAAAGTTAATAGGGGACATTGCTATATAAAGGAATTCCAAAGCAAAAACAAAACAGAAATTGCCTTTTTTTCTTTGTTTTCTGTCAGATCTATGCTCAGGAAAACACAAAGCACATATTTCATTATCATGATCAAGGTATCTTTACTTGGGCTGCTTGCATGCCTGGAGCTAAGACAGCAGAGAGCTGACTAAAAGTAAGACTGATCAGATGCTTAAAGGTAAGTCTATCTAAGCACCTGGCTGATTTGGGGCTTCTAATGAAATCAGTCATGAAAACCCATTTCATTAGGCTTTAGTCTTCATTGATTTCTTGCCAGGACAATTTATAGAGTTACAGAAGTCACCTTTCTCACAAAGGTCCTTGTAGAAGTAGTAGAAGAGTGAAAGGCAGAAAGGGTTCTCATGACCATGGATGAGCAACTCTGTCTCCTGCCAGTCTCCCAGAAAGCTCATTCAGTTCTCCAGAGGAAGAGAATTAGGGATGTGGACGCACAAACAGCTCACAAGTCAGTCTTACCTTGGTCAGAGTAGGGGACTAACGTGGTTAGCAGGATGTCATTGTCTGGAGCTCTGAAAGGTGCAACAACAGACCAAAACTGAGGGGCAAAGAAATCAGTGGGTTTGTTTCAGAGTCCCTGATGAGTCCAACGAAAGTATAGCTATGAGTGTTGCTATAAAATGAGTCTTTACAAATACAGATAATGTTGCTTCTCAAGCCCATTTGCACAGTTCAGTCTTTTAAAATGCTTGCTTTCTGCAACATCTGAGATAAACTTCGTGCTAGTAACCAGAAGAGTTTCTGTACAAATGAGCACCTTAGTAGCCAAAAGCTCTTATTTATTTATTCAACAGAGAGACCTAAACTTTGGCTGTTTTTTGCTAGATGGCATTCACAGCACTGTGTCCTCTCTTTGCTGATGACCACCCTACTTTGCATCCTCTGCTCTTTTCTGAAGGGCATTGTCCATTTTGCACTTCACAGCACCCATTCCAAAAGTTCCCTGGTGCCACAACAAACCAAATCACAGGTCCCTCTCAGGGCCTCAATCGGTTTTATCTAACCTGTAGGGACAGTGTGGGGACATCTGAGATGCTTTCATTCCCAGATGTGGATAATGGCTCCAAAAAGGTGCCTAGGAAGAAAAGTGTGCCCACACTGCACTGGGTATTCCCTTGCTCTGCTAACTCCTGCCTCTGGCTGATTTCAGCATCCACAATGCTACTTCTGAAAGGAAAATCCTGTGATTTCAGACAACCACTTCCAGCCACCATCTCTCCAAAGTCAGCCAGGAGCTGGATATCTCCCTGAGAGACTGAGACACTCCATGGCAATTTAAATCAGGACTCTTGAACTCAGGTCTGATTCACCTGAGGAGCAGAAAAAAAAAAAGCCTTCACTTAGTGATGGGAAGCAGTAAAAGTGTCTGCCTGATAGAGGGTTCTGGAAGTGGAGAAGGGCATTATGCCCCTTAGAGTTCCCTTTGGCTACTCCAGTTTCCACAGCCACTGGCCCCAGGGCTGAGGAGCATTGCCAGGCTGTGCAACAGGAGGAAGGAAAGTAACATGATTAACAGCAAGTGAGATGAATGAGCTGCATAAATGAGAAGTATGATAATACTGATAAGGCTCCCTAGAGCTCCAACACATTTGGGTTCTGCATCCGTGATACTTCTCATCATTTTGTGTGTAAATAGATAAATACAGCACAGATGGGGAAAGGAAACGGCAGGACTTTACAGAGAATGTCAGTAGAAATGGTTGAGAATTTTGTTTAGAGGCTTCTGTCCTCTCAGGAGATGGAAGTTCAGCAGAACAGAAGGCATTTAAGGGACAGAGCTCACTGGACTTGAAACAGAATATTTTTCTGCACTATCAGAAAAAAGGGCAAATTGTGAATCTCTTGTTTTACATTGTATTTTCACCTCATGTTCAAAAGCATTGCTACAAATAAGGATTTTAAACCACCAAATTTATACATCTGAAAACAGTACTCCAACATTAAGGCAATGAAGAACATTTGCCTGAAAAAAGTTGATTTGTACAATATTAAAATATTCCACATACAGCAACCTGAGTAGACCAAGAGAATATTTCAACTTGGAGTGAGAGATGCATAAATATGATGTATTACATCAGGGAGTGCTAAGATGTATTTGTAATTTGAAGGACTTTAGAGACTGAAGGAGCTTCAGTGTGGAAGATGAGATACCAATAAAAAGGGAAGTAATCTTGAAGAGAGCTGTGTTGTATTCCTCAGAAAGCAAGGCAGCAAAAGATAAACCGTGACCACAGGCACATACTTAGCTGTCTGCCTTTATAAATATGTATCAGCTAAAACCAAGTACATCCAGTACATCTGTCTCAATATGTGTGTAACACCCTAATCAATATGAAGGACAGCAGAGTAGGGGTTTGTTGTGAATGCACAGATGTTGTGACATATGAATGTGTTAATAGAAGCCTGGGATGGTAACGAGGATATGGATACTGCTATAAATACACACGCGTGGGCTCTTTGCACTGATCTTTGCTCTTAAGGGCAGTGCTGAAGCAGCAGTTTGGCATTGCACTTCCTGGCTGGGTCACTGCTAATCAATAGCCTCATAAATCAGCATGTTTAGGGCACTGCCAGTCTGATTCCTCGTGTAAACAGTTGTCAGGTTTAATTAACGACCAGCCAGGGCTGCAGCTCTCTCCTTTCCTCCTCTTGCTGTACCACTGAGACCAAGCTGCATTTAGTGTGGGAGCTGGAGTTGTTCTTCTCTTCCAGTGGTGATGAAGGAAAGAAAAAAGCATCACAACCTCCTTTATCAATGGGATTCCTAGGCTTCCTGAAAAAAACTCAGCTAGAGCAGGAGCATGTGAATATGGACGAGAAGCGATGCAGGGCAACCACAGGCATGGACAGAGCAACCCAACAAATATGTCCTTAAGATTAATGCAAACATTAAAACACTAGAAGCAAAAGGAATAACCAAAAAAACTTCAGAGTGAAGTAAAGTTACCAGAGAAGTTCCACAAGGATCTGTTTCAGAGTTTATTCAGCTCAGCATATTCATAAAGGGTTTAGGGAAAAGAATAAATAACACAAAATTATTCAGAACAGTCAATTCTGTGCTGATTTCAAAGACTCACAAAAGGATCTCACAATGCTGAGTGACATAGTGATAATATTGCAGTTGAATTTTAATACTGGTGAATACAAATGTGTTTGGGTGGAAGAAAAAACATAACCACACACAAAAAATTATGGGTTGTAGGAATTAGAGAGAGGGAAGAAAAGGCTAAGGGAGATCTGTATAAGAATTGCACAGACAAAAAAATTTGCAAATAATTGTTCATGATGCCCAAGAAATAGGCAGTCTGAAACAAAATCATCAGAAGGAAAATAGAAAAAGAAAAACAAATCCCAACAGAAATTACTTTTTATGCCCTGTATAATTAAATTGTGGAACCCATTGCCACAGGAAATTGTAGACTCAAAAGCAAAATATGGTTCACAAAAAGGTTTAATCTCACAGATAGAAAATATGTCATTGCAGATTAATGCTGGCTCAGAAGTTCTTTGAACTGCTGTTTGCAGCAGGAGCTGGTAGGATATACAAGATAAAGATAAGTTCTACGTCCTGTTTCTTATATTTTTGATAACAATACTCTTACTCAATTTTTTTTTTTTTGGGTGGGGAGGTGGGGGGGGGAGAAGGGGCCACTAGACCAAACTGCCATACATTTCTACAAAAACTATAGAAGGTGTGGAAATAAAGAGATATACCACTTCTTAAGTTGCCAGCCTATAGAAAAATGGATTATTTCCTTTGCTTTCCTACTTACTGGGATAGTATCTATATCTTAATCAGCATCTCTGCATCCCCATCAGTCTGACTGTGCCCAGACTCAATTCTACAAAGCTGATACCTTGCACACATTATAGGGGTCATCAGTCACGAACTAAAACTGTCCCCCTTGTGAGCAGAGATTCACAGTGTGGTTTTAAGCCTATCAGAAACTCAATCCAGCCCCAAAATAAACAAGCTGTTTCATGAATGGTGAAGTTAAAGAAAGACTCTTTTCTTCCAATTCTCCTGCAAGTTAGGTTTTCCCCCTTCTTTTCCAATCCACCTCAACCAGTATTTCCAGCTCCTTCCAGCAGACCTATTTGGGTGACATGGCAGGTGGCTGTTACTCCTCAGGATATAAATGACTCTTTCTCACCAACTTCCTTCTTTGGCCTTCTTGTCCTTTATTTACTGAAGTTTAAAAGGTGTCATTAAGATATTTAATTCTCATAAAATCATTTAGTTGGAAAAGACCTTTAAGATCAAGTCCAACCATTAACTCAACACTGCAAGTCCCCACTAAACCATGTCCACGACCCCGATATTTGCATGTCATACTTATGTCACACATACAGGGATGGCAACTCAACCACATCCCTGGGCAGCCTGTTCCAATGCTTAACTACCATTCTGGGGAAGAAATTTTTCCTAATATCCAATCTAATCCTCACCTGGCATAACTTGAGACCGTTTCCACTTGTCCTATCATTTGTTCCTTGGGAGACAAGATAGACCCCCACCTTGCTACAACCTCCTTTCAGGCAGTTGTAGGGAGTGATAAGGTCTTCTCTGAACCTCCCTTCCTTCAGACTAAACAGTCCCAGCTCCCTCAGCTGCTCCTCATCAGACTTGTGCTCCAGCCCCTCCACCAGCAACACTGCCCTTGCCTGGACATGCTGCAGTTCTTAAAGCCCTTCTCATAGTCAGGGACAAAAAACTCAACACAGGATTTGAGATGTGGCCTCATCAGTGCTGATGACAGGGATACAGTCACTCTCCATCAGTTTTGAGTGAAAATGATCAACTGCATCAAAGCTACAGCAGAGCTCCATTGCACAACTTTGATTCCAAGACAAAAGGGTCAAAAACAAAAGTTTCAGGTATCACTGTTTGTCTGCAGATCTTCTGAAACTTCAGCTTCCAGAGACAGAGTGATTAAGAGAAAATCCCAGTGTGTATTAAAGGAAGTCCACCGTTTTCCCTGATATCAGTAACAGACACAAAAAATAACTTTGAGGACATTTTAATTTATAAGAACACATTAGAGAAAAAAAGGGCTTTGCTAGAACTGCACAAACTTGTAAACATTTCTGTGCCTTCTGTTTCACTGTGAATAGGGATAGCTCTTGCCTCTGCAGCAGCTGATGAAACAAGAAGAGACAAACACATCCACAGGATGGAAACAAATTGCAGACCTCATCCAATTACAGAGTTCAAATTCTTAAATCATATAAACTGCAGGTTGGGCATTTCGGTTCAGTTTAGTTGAGAACAATTTGGAAAAAAGATTCTTTGAGACAACTCATTTTGTCTGAAAGCAAAACATTGCAAGCCAGCCACGAGACGAAAGTTCAAACACCTTTGCTAAAAGCCTCTATTCATTTGCAGTTTATTGGGTAGCATGAAGCTGCCCATTCTGGTTATATTCTCTTTTTCTAAATGCTTGGAACAGTAAAATATAAGAAGATTAATCATATGCAAGATATATTCATTAGGTAAATATTGAGACGACGAATCAAATAGATTACTTTGCATGAACATTTTTCATAAAATATGAGTGGGCATCATATTTAATAAAAATCACAAAGAAATGGGGAATGATTGCCCTGGGCACAAAGGCAATATAAAATAAACACCTTCATAAGCAACAGTTTCACCACTTACCTTGACAAGCTATTCATATACACAATCTATTTATAACAGCAAACTGGATCTGGGTTTTGTCATTTTACAATTATTATTCCCTCAAGAGTGAGACAATATGAAACTTTATGGCAACTTTTCTTTTACTTAATACTGCACATAAATTATTGTCAGGTCATAGGGAGCAAATAAGCAAAGTAAGTTCCATTTTCTTTCCATTCCTCTTTCTTTTTCTTTTCTAATTTTCTTTTTTTATTATTATTACTCTTCCTTCTGAGAGATGTTTTCCATGAGCTATTTCCTTCTACATCAAAATATAATCACTATTTGGGGGGAAAAAATGGACTATAGGTCATGTTTTATTACTGTCTGAGATGGGACTGGTCATTGCTATGGAAGGGCATAAAATCAACTATATTGCAAAATCAGTCAAGCACTGAACAAAATGAAAATAACTTATTTGGGAAACCAGTGAGCAGTTTGTTAGAGCAACACAGAGGTTCACCATAAAAGTCTCTTTCATCACACAGGTGAAAGCCTGAGGACGATCCCTTGGGAACCACTCTGAAAGGTTGCCCACTGGAGAAGGGGAACACCGACCCCAAACTCCCTCACGATAAAGATAAACTCTAACATAGCCAGAGTTCCTGACTCCCAGATTGCATCCCTCCATACAAGACAGTCTTGCCTCATGGTGCAATGCATGGCACTGAGGTCAACGCCCAGCACTACCTGGAGCTTTGTTCTTGGGATCTGTAGATGAAGTTTCAGTGCAAATGCATTTCAAAGCAATAAAAAAGAATAATGAAAAAGGGGTGTTAAATGCAAAGATCTATCACCTCTGGCTAAGGAATTTGCTGAGTCACATATTGAAGGTTAGGAGAATATGCTGGAAAATATCACTCCATATTTCTTAACTCTACTATTGCCCACTCTCAGAGACAATGCTGAGCAAGATGAATCTCTGCTCTGGCTTTTCAACACTGTGTGCTGCAGCTGCACTTTCAAGGGGTCTAGTGATTGTCTCAGGTCAAATCCACTGCTGACATCATTGCTTATAAAGAAAGATATGTGTTATTAGTCTGCAACCCATGTCAGTAGACAAGATGTACAAGAAGCAAGCAGATAACCCTGGCCAGCAAAAATGTTGTTATTTATACTTGGTGGTTTGCAGCTATAAGACCATCCCTCCAAGAGTGCTCTTTGAAGAGTTTCTAAACAGTTAGGTATTTATTATAGTAATTCCAAGTAGTAAAATGTAGGAGTTGTTGATTTTGATCTAAGCTAACCATGTGCATCATATTCTTCATCAAGTAAAGTAAACACTTGAGTATAACCATATATGCCTGGTGTAAAGAGTTCTGGGGAGAACTCCAGAAAATTAAGCAGTGAAGAAGAATTAAAAGTTGGGTAAAGAAAAGCTTCAAGTTATAGGACACAGCAGTCACCTAATTATCACTAGTGACAAATGTCATAGAGTCAAAGGAAAGGTCACACCGTTTCCTGAGAACCAGCCCTGACACCATCCTGAACTCGTCACTGCTGTGCATCATTTTTACTGACACCAGGCAAGTGAGTTTGCTGAGGAGAAAAGTAGTTTTTCTTTCAGTGATAGAGGCAGCCCTGTGACAGGGCTTTAACAAGAGACAGTAAAGGTTTGTTCTTGACAGAGATTGCCATTAACAACTTTGGAAAGTCATGATGAAGCAAGAAAGAGAACTTACCCTTGTTCAGCCCTGCTCACCTCAGTTTAAATAACTTTCTGCATTATATGTTTTAATTTAACATTTTACCTTTTTACTTCAGTAGCAGTAGGATGGTACATCTAATACGACTTCACAAAGGCCTTTGAGAGGTCTGGATTCTCAAGAAATTGTTTTTTCCATGACCAATCTACATTGTGTGTTTTTTACTTAACTTATGGAGAAGACTTGAATATAAGAGCTTCAAGTGTTTAGTTCTGTGTTTAGTTCTTTGTTCTACTAGAGAGTGCTCCAGGGTACCTAATGGCTGGGGTTGGAAGCTCTTGCTACAACTCTAAATCCAAATTAATACTGAGTAAAAAGGATAATCAGTGTAAACCTTCATGTGCCTTCCCATCAATCCAGAGAGTTTCATGATTCACAGACACATCACAGAGCAGATTCACAACTAACAAAGTCTCCAGAAGCACTGTAATGATTTACACTAACTAGTCTGTAGTTTCTGAGCTTTGGACTTTTCCTTTCCAAGTGGAAGACATTCTCTCAAAGGAGGAGAGTAGGGAAAAGGAGGTAGGAAATTAGGAAGTGGAGAAAAAGAAGCTTGCTAGAAGCCTTCTGTTAGAAAAAAACTCAACATGAGCTCTCAGGACATTCATGAGGATGCACAGGCTGAACTGCACCAAACTGCAGCTTGTGTGCAAAAGGGGTTCAGCTTCAAAATTGCAATTTTGCCCACTTTGCTGTGCCATCTGTATTTTATTGCTCTATCAGCAACCTCTTCCTCTTTTCTCTGTGCCTTATTATTAAATCCTCCCCTCCTAAATCTAGCCACAAACATACAATATTCTGAAATGGCATCATCTATCTTACCAAAAGGATGAAATTCTACCATTTGAATTAAAATGAGGAAAAATAGCACAGATTCTGTCTTTTCAGGCTGAATTACTTCTTTAATCCATCACACTGGCGACAGTGGAAAATGATGACCCAGAAGCACTGAGAGACCACTTGATCAGCTTTTAATTGCCCATCACACTAATGCTGTGATATGAGACAGGTCCTTGATTTCTACATGATTTGCATTGTCAGCTGTTTGGCTGTGATTGCAGTAGATATACTATGAGACTAATAAGAGTGATTTTGGAAGAGGTTATGTCTTCTTGAATACAAGAAAAAGCAAGTCATGCTGTGTGGGTTACATCACAATTTTGTTTCCTTCCCCTTAAAAACTAAATGTCACAGTGCCAGACAGTGTGTTGCCTTGCATGCTCTTACAGCTCTCTGCATTTGTAGTAGTCACCAGTTTACACCTAGTTTTCAGGGGAGAAGTGGCTGCATTGCAAAAAGGTGTTAGAGAGTCTGCTTCAAAATATGCATAACTGATATGAATATTCCACAACAGTGGTGTCCTTCTTCTGCCTCAGGAACCAAGCCCTGAAGGATAATGTGCAGAATATGAATACCACAAATGGATGGCCATGCAAAAATATATAGAAAGAAAGGGAAAAAAAACCCCATATGCCACCTTCTCATCAAACTAAGCGGCACTATCAGTTATTAGCTTAACCTATTAAAACATGGTGTTGGGAAATATGTCGAGGAAGGCAGAAGCAGGAATAAGAAAAGGAAATATTGCGTTCCCTAGCCATAAATATAAAAACAAAAGCAAGGTGATATTATTTTTTATTTCTTCCCCAGGTACTATACTTTTTTGACAGTGCTGAGATTAACAATCTCACCCTCAAAATGTGTGGCCATCTTTTGCACTCAAACTAACGCTTTCTGATTTCGTTCCCTGGCAGGTCTTGATAAGGCTGCTGCAGGATTTTTGATGCAGAGCATTATCTTGCTGCTGTGGTATTGATTGATCCACTGTGATATGGGCAGGAGATGCTCACATAGGCTTGAAATCCCCTGCTTGGGTTTGCAAATAGTTCCCCAAGGTAAGATTTATGTTACTGGGATGGGAAGAAGTGAAGCAGAGTTCACAGCAATTGTAGAGATGTAACTCCAGCTCCTAAGCAGTTTGTATATCTTAAAACCTATGTGTAAAAAACACGTATTATTTACATTAATTATTCATAAATACTGTGTCACCGGGGATTCCTCAGTGATTGAGGGGTTTGCGGGTTTCTTGTCCTAATAGAAGTTGCAAATGGCTTATACAGCATCAGCTTGGCTTTGTCACTGAATGAACAATGCTGCATTTCCTTCAATTTGGCCAGGATAATACTTCAATCACTGAATTGGTTTCCCCCTGATTGATGATGATTATTATTATTATTATTATTGAAAATTTATCTACACCCCCAGTTCTCTTTTTCTGTCAGAGCTCACACTGTGATAATAGCAACCATGAAAGTGCAAGTCCTGTTTATGACAGGAGAACATAAGTAGGACCTTAATTATTTCCCCATATTCATCATGTACTAATTTCCATTAGTTACTAATTACCAGCGGTTAGCATCCTTAGGCTCACACAAAGAGACAGCATGAAGTTCCTGAATCTCCTGTATAACTTGGCATGTGAAAAGAGTCCTGCTGCAACTCAACTCTGATCCAGTGGGAAATACTAGTCTGTGACTCACTTTAGCCTCAGAAAATACCAGGACATCAAATTCAGAATGTTTCTATAAATTTCAATAAAACTCTCCTAGAAAAAGTGCTCCAGTGAACTCCATTCTCCCTTATCCTTTTAGATTTGAATTTTGCTCTATTCTAAAATGGTTCCATGACAGTATTTAACAGTATGTACATATACAACCCATAACTAGGGTAAAAAATGTTCAAGGTAAAGGAAAATTAAATGCTATTTTCCTGGTTTTTTGCAGATACAGTCACACCCTGGACACTAAACCAGCCAGGAGTGCAGTGAATATGGTCAGCCTTTCTATAAACTGAGGTTAGTATGTTCTTCCTTTCAGTGTGAAGAACGGATAAAACTGTCCGCTTGGAGAAGCAGCCTATAAGGAATGTGATGTAAAGCATCAAGTGCAAACTCCTTAGAATAATCAACAGCATAAAAGCTAGGAAGGAGCTGATTATGGAGCTCTTCTGTAAAAAGGATTTGAAGTTTCTAGAGGATCACAAAGTAAACAGAAGCAAATGTCAAACTGCTTAAAAAACAGGGGGAAAAAAAACCAAACCCAAACCATAAAATAACTCTTGAAATACAAATAGAATTTCTTCTTTGCATCTCAAAGCTGACCAAATCACTGAGAAAAGACTCTTTTTCTTTGAGCATCACAGTTCAAGGAATGCATGGATCTGAGAGAGTAGAGAAAAACAACAACAAGAGCTCTAGAAAATGTGACCTATAGGAAAGACTTGAGACTGAGTTCAGTTTGGAAAAAAAGAAACTGAGAAAACAAATATCAACAACATAAAATACATATGCAAAAAAAAAAAGATAGAAATAAAGTGTTCTTCATGTTGGCTGTAGTAAAGAGATCTAAGAGGCTTAGGCTAAACAGATGGATGTTTAGAGACTGGGAACAGTATGGACAGTACAGATATTTAAAAGCTGGGGCAGACTGTAGGGAGGGGTTTGGACTGTTTCTAAAGTGTCTGAGAATATGACAGCTAAATTTCAGCCTGTACCAGAGGAAAAAAAGGCATTCCTGGTATCAGCTTTAATAAGCACATACCCATTTTGTCCAGCAGAGCCATCCTTCAGATCCAAAGCAAACAGGGCAGGCCACTCCAGTGGACTAGATAAAGGCTTCTGCCTATTTGCAAAGGTTGGTCTGAAACCGCTAATTAACTACCTTTGTGAAATGCTTCAAGATGCTCTAAAATATGAAAGTGGGCTTGGGGCATGAAGGAAAGCAGATAGAACAAAGACAAAAGCAAGAGAGGACAAAACCAAAGAGTAGGTCAAGTTCTGCTCCTGTGAGTCACACTGGAAATCCAGGGCAGTTTTCTGGGGGTTCACATTGGTGCAATTAACAGAAAAAAGAATCACCTCTTCCGTCACACAGACTAGTTAAGGGTGACATTTGCACAATTAGCATCCAGCTGCTCTTGTCCTATCCAAGTTTCAACAAGACAAGGGAAATGGCCTGCACATGAGGTGTCCCACTGTCTGCTGGATGTCCCAGTCTTTCAGCTGCATGATGCAATTTTTGATCTTAGTGGGAAGAATGTTGTTGGGTTGTAGAAGGGCACAGAACTGGAAAACAAACAAACAAACAAACTTTTTTAACTAGAGGTTGAAGGTGAATCCAAACTAGATTAGGATGTTGGAATGCACAGAGTTTCTGGTCCAACTGAAGGAGAGTGGGTCCTCCAAGACATTTTTTTGTGTGGGGAGGCAACTCTCTCTCCTGTTACTCATATACATCAGATTACTTCAGGTTAGATAACTTGTGAATTCACATAACTCCTTCTTTCGTGAGTTTCTCATTACATTCTTCATGTTGACATTGCTATCACCCCAGGCCATTTTCCAGCTACTTGCACAGTACCAGACCTCCTTCTGTTTGAAAATATCAACTATGCTTACAAATTACTAAAGTCAATACCATAGTATCATATGCCCAAAGTGATGAATAACAGACTATATATGATTCTTTTACACCAGCATTTCCTAACTTTTTGAGAAATTGATTTTGCAAATTGAACAGCTTTAAATGTGTGCACACAGGTAGAGAGGGAGTTCTGCATGGTTTCTTATAACAAGAAAAAGAATTAAGTATTTCCAGTAAGTCTTTTAAAATGCCTAAATACTAGTATTATTCTATATAGACTGAAGTATTTTGTTTCAGCATTTGGCAACACTTCTACATCCCTGAATCAGTGTATTTTCTCTTCACAGCTTCCTTCTAATCCAATGCACTTTTTCTCCCTATGTCCCCACAGATAAGAACAAGGGAAGTGCTGATCCCTGCTTTGAACATAAGAAAGGAAACTACCACTGAACTATGCTTCCTGAGGATGCTGCATCTTGTAATCCTATTTTTTTTTTTTGCTTCCATAGGCCTCCATGTCTTCTCTTGAGGGCACATGAAAATCCCATCAGGGATGGTCTTTACAGAGTTTCAGAGATTCAGGGCATGTGTTTGCACATATGGGTAGAGATGATCTGAAGGAAACATGGGAAGATGGAATCTGGTTTTTGCAGATAGATATTTCCATGTCCAAATAGGCTTCTCTTACCTTGTTAATGCTCTTTCTAGTCTTAATTTTGTTGAATTTTTAAGTACCTGGTAGAGTTCTTAGATCCAGGAAGAGATGCTCTGCTTATACACATGTCGAATGAATGAATAAATAAATAAATAGCCATCTGAGGTGCACTATTATCACCCTAAACTTCAATGTCTGACATGTCTTTCTGTTTAAATAAAATATTAAACACCTATTGCAAGTGTAAGTTTTATTATTTCACATAAAATCAATCCTTGAAAGAATAATTTAAAAAATGGAAATAGAAAAAAGAATGGAAAAAGCATCATGTTTTCTCCTAATTCTTCTTTTGGCTAGGGTCCCAAGAAGCAATCTCTTCATCCCTGAGGGATGCCGCTTCTGCAGCACATTGCAAGAACAAAATCCCAACCCCACATAACAAAAAAAGCCCCTACAGTGTTAGTTAGCACAAGTGGAATCACACTTCAGAATTGCCAGTCTCAGTATTCAGCCTTTGCAAGTTTTCCCACATTATTAGGGACATTAGTGGTTGCTAATACAGATGGATGCAATTAAGAGGGAGCAAATAAAAGATTCACAAACAAGCAGATGAGCTTTGTCTTTGGTGAGGGTGTAAAAGCTGAATCATTTCTTCAGTTTTGTGTTTGAGTTGTGAAAGAAGGGTTTAGACTCATCAGTATGAAAAGTCTTGCAGCAGAGCTTGTAGCATAGAAATAAAAGTAGATTCAGGAGGGAAATTTCCTTCCTTTTTTGTTCTCTTTCATGGCATTTATGTCTGCTCTTCAAAATGGGGACTATGTTTTCATATGGATCTGTCTAACAATGTTGTTGATACAGAGCGGTATAACTCTACAGACCACTGAAGTCATCAGAAATTACTGACAGAAATAACTCAGTGCAATCTTCTTTCTATTTTTATCTCAACCCCAAGAGACCTCGATGATTTTCTGCCAAAATTTCACTAAAATAATTTAATTTCCTAATAACCTACTTTTAACCTATAAACAGCATCTACATTCCCTCTTTTGGAGAATTTCCATTTCTGTGTATTTCCGGCAGAACATCGTAAGAGCCTCGCTGGGAATTGCCACATAATGAATAAATGCCAAAGCTGAGCTGAGATGTTGAGTTTAGCTCCAAAGTTGTCTCTTCATGCTTTCCAGGGACATTGACACCATTCTGATTTTACTTGGGACTCCAGAGGAAACCTTGAATAGAATTAATTTAAGACAAGGGATTCTGCCTTGTGTGCTACCCAGGGGACTCAGGATTGTGAGTGAGATCACAAGGCAGTCATGAATGCACATTGAATGTGAACAGTTGTCCAAAAAGCTCATGTGAACCAGACTAGCTCCTATATTGGCACTTAGATCTGTGTTTTCTCTGCTGAAAATTAAGAGTTTCCCATTCGTTGTGTGCAACCACGGACAAAAAGAGTTATGTAGGAAACCAGAAAACTATGTAAGCCTGAATTCTTCTTTACTTTTCGTGGCAAGCAGTTCAAGCATAAGTCCCAGGATGCAACAGGCTACAGGAATGAGTATATATAGCACCTCAAACACATGAACTAGACTGAATCATGGAGAAACTCAGTGCATCTCAGTGCACATACTAAGGCAGGAGCATGAGATGACTGGTCTGGCAATAGATGTCAATAATTCAACTGTCTGGAGAATTTTCTCTCTACTTTAGGAACACTGTTTATTCAGGAAGATGAATTGCTCTTTTCAGGAGCAGTAAATACCCCTTTTTCCAATCAATTTTTTTTTTTTAATAAAGTGCTGACAAAGGTTTGAAGCTCCTTGAGGGTGCCCTTCATGGCCACTTTTTGAGATGCACAATTTTACACCTTTGCCCTTAAAAATGCGGTAAATAAACTGATAGTGAAATCTAGACTAAATTTAGAGCTGCAACTTAATTCTAGCCACATAAGCAGTTCCATTGAGTTCAAAATGCCTTAGCCCAGTAGGACTCTGCTTTGACTTAGTCATACTGAAATATTGTTCTGTCACATTTTGAGCAATTGCTGTGAACTGTGGATAATCACAGGCAATTCCCACAGTACATGCAAACTGACTCAGCGCTTTGAAGCAAACGTCAGGAAAGAATAGCTAGAAACATTTATTTACCAAATTTCTCAAGATTTCCTTGAAAGAATTCAGACTCAGGCACCAGTGGCTTTCATGAAAACAAAAGCTTGATTTTAAACACAGTTGTGTCAACAGGAGCTCTTTGGTGACTATCAATGGACCTTATGTTCCTGCCCTAAATTTTGGTATCTCCAGCTTTAGTCATCCTTAAGATCCAATTTTATCTCCATCAGGAATAAGTGGACATTTGGCATCTGAATCTTTTCCCTGCAGCTCTACCAGAGAAAAATCTTCTGAGGCACCAGGACTAACAACTTGCTAAGGAGTTATTTACACATGGATTTGATTTTGTTACCAACAGGAAGCTGAAAGATCTGTAGTATGTCATGGTTTGCTTCCACAGCAGCTAGGAATAGTCATGAATAAATCATGAAGGTGCTTAGGAGTGTTCATATCTTTGAATTACATGTTTCCTACAGTCATTAAGAAATATTAATCCAAATTATTTAGACTCTGGCACATATTCCTTATTGGTCATGTCAGCATTATGCATACTTTTCTCATGAACCCACACAGTATTGACAGACTAGTTTGCAGGCATATGTATTACACAGCCTCTCTAGCAGCCCCTAAATGAAAGACGAGTAATTCTCTAGAGATGTTTTCACTACAGATTTGCATCTCTCCCCAGATTATTACATCTTCTTCACCCCCAGTTCATAGTATCTAATTACTCTGCTGACCTATGCTCAATTATTTAAAGCCTAGCCCTCATTTATTGAATTTTACAGTTTGATATTAATAGATCAGAGGTTAACTGGCTCAATATTAGAAAAGGAGTCACTGGCTCAGTAACAGAAAAGGAGTCAGGATTATGTTGAGCTCCTCAATATTAGTAATCAGGCTTTAAAGAGAGAACAACATATGTCAACAACAGCAGGGTAGGAAGGAGAAAGTCAATATTTACAGACGTGAGTGTCTCCTACCTGAGCTGCAGATAATTCCGAGCAGCTGGGGCTTGATAGAGTGAACAGGGAAGCTTCAAGACTTCCATGGATCAGAAAGAGCCAAGGAAGTAATACCAAAAAAAGCAATACTTTATTCAATTAAACCTGAATACTCTTACCACTAAAATAGATGTAGTATCATTAGGTGACTGTCCCAACTAATTGTACCGGAATGGAACAGGGTTGTCATCAATCAGACAGGAGTGATACAGGGTTAATTCCCCATTTATCTCCCATTTTGAATGTGTTAAGGATATGGCAGTGATAATGCTGTAGGCTTTTAAGGATACAAGGAAAGCAATGTGTTCAGGGAAAAATTACTTTTTTTTTTTTATTTATTGGACTAGTTGGTGTAGTCAGAAAAAGCATAAAACTTTCAATCATCTGTTACCTTCCTATGGGGTAAATGGGCTGCTTGCCATGGTATGAGAGGGGAACACAAACCAGACAGCCAGTAGCTTTGATCTTCCAGGTAATGGCAAAGTAAAACCCCAATCCCACTACCCCACTGCTTTATGAAATGTTCAGACCAAGTTTTTTCTTTTTTTCTTCTTTTTTTCCTTCTTTTTCTTTCAACCTGTACAGTCAGGTTACTGAAGAGCAGCTACCATGGGCTAGTTGAGCCTTGATAACCATCCACAGGCTCTGCTGCCCACAGCAAGTACAGTGTAACACAAGTTATTTGCTTCTCAGCAGAAGAAACTTAAACCTCATTATCTCACATTTACCAGGACTTAGAGTGCTCCCAATAGTTATTTCTGCTATTCTATTCTTGTCTCTTCAGATACACAGAGTAGTACCTTATGCCTCAGTTATGAATGAACATTTAGAGCAGTTTCCAACAGCCTTTTCCCTGGCTTTTAGGAAGGTATTTTTGAAAGTTTGGATTAACTTTACACAAGAAATTCCTTTTTAGAATTACTGTAAACCACATGACCCTTTTCCCAACATAAGGCACAGAAGTAATTTCTCCCACTTAAGTAAATAACAGTATTACTATTACTGAAATCAGGATTTCAGTTCATACTCATCTTTCCCTTATAAACAAGAGCTCAGTGTAAGCAGCCACTTAATAGAAATTGTTCTAAGGATTCTCAAATCGTGGGACTCAGGCAAAGCTTTCCTGAAGACCAGGATTTAAGAAGTCATGTTTTCTATGAATCAAATGTATAGGCCACTTATTCTAAAAGCCATAACATTCCTAACCCTGTTGTTCTCAGCACTTATTGCCCAGGGTAGGAGTTCATATCTGTAAAATTTTCCCTGTTGAGGATGATCTCTCTATTTGCAGAATTCTGTAGCTTTCAGGCTTTTAAACCCACCATGCTCCTTCTAAGCCAAGGATTTCAAATTTACCCTTAATAGTGTTAGTGAAATTGCTTTCAGTATCTTTTTAACACCCACACTGAACATGTTTTGCCACTCTAACAACAGCCTTTCACCTGCAGTTTGCATCTGAAGGTGTGCAAGCTTTTAGAGGAAAGGTGAAGCAAACAAAAACATAGCATTGAATTTGTGGAAGAGCACTGGATCAGACTGAATCGTTTTAAGAAGGTGGAGTTCAATGACACTCAGACCCAATTTTCTGTCAGAAGGTGAACCTAAGCCTCCCAAAGTACTGAGCATTCCAGCTTCCAAAACAGCAAGAAGTTATCAGTCTGTATGAAACCTGACAGCAAAAGAAAACAATTGTGCAGCAGACAGTAGGATTCAAAGCCCTTTCTCTGGCTCTGAGGTCTGAGAACTAACTATGTCACACCAAGAGCAGCAGTTGGCAACAACCAAGAGCAGAGGCAGAGTTAGAACTCTCTTGCAAGCAGGCAGCTCTTGCCACAAGGATATTCCTGCCCCATGGAGTCTCCAGATGCCTCCTTCACAGAGCTGTTACTGCTCACTTCCTCAGCAGAGACAGAACAGCTATGCTTTACTTTGAAAATCTGTCCAAAAACCAAAGAAAACTACTCAGCTCATTGTGCCTCTAGGCAGGACACGCTGGAACCTGCAGCCCTCCTGGCACCTTAGCACGAGGAGAAATGGAGATGCTCACCTGAGACATACCAGCCTTTGTGTGGGAGGAGCACAGATTTAGAAGTCTGAACTACCCTTGGCTCAAAAAAAAAAAAAATTTAAACGAACCCAAAAAAATGGGCTAATGGCAAATCACCCCCTAGGACAGCTGTTCTGAAGAACATTAGCAGGGGAAATCCAGTCTGCCTTCTTTTGGGGTTTTTTGGACTTGGTGCCCCCAAGCTGGGAACCATGGAGAATTGGCCCTTGTGTAACGCAGAGCCATGCCCTAGAGCTCCCACAGATCTGTCTTGTCCTCCAAATCCTGTGCTGATGATGGCTGGTAGCGGAGGCAGATCATGGCCCTATAAGTTTCTGTAATGAAACCTGTATCCCCAGATTCTGCTCGCAGTTCCCCAAATCCTTAATGGTGACTATAAACTATCAGCCCCTGGTGATGTTGTAGATGGAAATGGCATGAAGTGTATTGCACCTTTCTTGACATTGATAATTGCACGAAAAGATAAGAGTTTGCACAAAACCATGAGTCCACCTTTGATTATTTAGGTGCCTTTTGTCTTATCTGAAACAGTCGTATTCAAATTATAGCTCCATATATCCAGACACTGCCCATTATATTTCTCCTTCTATGAGGGGAATGTAGTTTTTCTTAAACAAATGACATCAGCAATGGCAAGCAATATCTTTTTTGGGAAAATATTGCCTTATTTCTGAGGAAACAGGTTTGCCTTTAACAGATCAGAACAGTTTTATGTGCCCACTGACTAAAGCCAACAAAATTTCTCCAATAATTATCCTCTTTCCAACTCCTATTTCCAAGAACTCCATCAGCAGCAATTCATTATCAGTTTATATACAATCACTTCTGGAATTTCCTTTACATCAGCAACACATACCTAATTATTTTTAGTGATATCATTAAGCAAAACACTTCAGTGACCAGGACCTAAAATTAACAGGATTTTGGGCAGCCAACAAATAAAAGACCATCGTATCTCATTTGACTTTACTGAACTCAATTTACGTTTATGAGATTCACTTTTTTAAGCTGTCATTTCTAACTACTCATTTCACTAGTAATTTTTTTCCATTAAGAAATTATTCAGATTGTGAAACTGCTGCTCTTTTGCTGACATAAGTGCTGACAGTATTGCTGGAGACATTCTTCTGCTAGTCTCCTGTAATGAGATGATTCTCTCATCAGTGAGTCTCAACTGACTTGGAGATGTTGCTTCCAGGGCTGAAAAACTGGAGGCATTTTAGTACTCAAGAGGCATTCGGGGGTTTATCAGACACTTTCTAGTCTTTGCACAACACCACACAACATCAGCCACATCACACAAGCACTCCATGCTGTGCTGGGGACAGCTGTGCTTCCAAATTAGCATGCCCTGATCAAGCAGCTCTGCCTACACTACATCACTATTCATTTCAGCTGCTGTAGCTCAAGTACAGAAATACAGCAAAGAAGACACAGATACAAGCTCCCTACTGCTATTGTTCATAGATGTGTTCATCAGCAAATGAGAGTTAAAAGTCCTCAGATGGATGAAAACATTTATTTGCCTCCCAATACCAGAGGAGTATTGAGAGAAAGCACAGAAATTCAAACAGGATTTTATGTTGGAGTGATCAATATAATTTCTGATATCTGTCTAAAGACTTTAGTGTCTTGACCAGGTGACTCATTCAGTCCTTCCCTAAACTTAAAGGTAAGGTTAACAAGAGCTGAGAAGTGGAAAGATTAAAATTGGAGATCACAGGGGAAACCAAGAGATTCCTTCCAAAAACACATTTTGCAGCAGCATTGCAGGGAAAGACAATCTATACTTGTAGTGTGGGTCAATCTGAACTGTCTTACAATAGGTATTTCTTTTTATAGCTAAAAATCAGGACATTTATGCATTTTTCATTCTTTAATATTTCTTTACTCAGTATTTTCTAGAAAGAAATCCAACCGAGTGTTTAAGGGAAAGGCAAGCAAAGAACAACAGCCCAGCAAAATCCGTAGCAGCTTTTGAACCAGGAGATCTGTGTTCATCCCCCAACCTTTTCAGGGCTGGCTGTGGTTACAAAATGGGGAGAAGCAGGAAAGAGCCCTCCTCCTCATTGGGAGACTGTAAAGCAAAGCGACATTGTGTCTCTCTCCACATGGTGGCTGCCCTAGATGCTAATGCATTGGAAGGGAGCAGGGACTCCTTGGGTTATCCTGCTGGTGCCTGGAAATTGTCCCTTCTTTGAAATTGTTGTTTTCCAGCTCTTGCTGAGCTCCTCGCTTGGAGTTGCACTGTGCTCATGATCAACATCAGTAAACACATCAGGGAAGAAAGAGTGTGTGAAGGTTGGGTGGGATGTGGCTCTCCTCCTTCCTCAGCACCAGGCTTTTCACATCAGTCCCTGAACACATCAAAGTAGTGATGCTTTTTGAAAGATGGGGCCTCATGTTCTGAAGTTAATGGAGCCAGGTGTATTACAAAAGAGAAAGAAAAGTAATCAGCAGTGATTTATGTCTGCCTCTGGAGCACTACCTGTGACAGCAGCACATTTAGGAAGAGGCAGCATTGTTTAGGTTGCCTCAACACACCCCTATAAGAGACTCTGGAAAAGTACTTTGGCTCCTCCGTGGTAGGGAAAGACAGCAGTCCAAGAAAGCAAAAGTGAATGCAAATTAACTTTGCCCCAGGGAAGGCAAGACACTAAAGGATCTTTGCTAACGGCAAAGCAGCTCTGCAGGGCTTATTGGAAGGACCATTAACTATGAAATGTGTAGGTCCAGAAGAGAGGGAGTGTTGTAGTGGCTCAAGGCAGGGGTAATTAGAAAGACCAACCTGCTCTAGTGCTGGTTTTTGGAGTATTTAACATCAAACTGATGCTTCTTTCTGAACATCTTCTTCTACACTGCCAAAATTAAAATGCCAGCTCCATTGCTCTGCTCTTTTGGTCATTCCTTCCAAAAAAAAAAACCATATCCCAACAGAAGGCTCTGCTATCCCACTCTATGCCAGCCCTTTCTCACACACACATATATATACACATACACAGCCTTTGCAAAGAGTCAGAGAAATTCAGGCCACTCATCACAGGGAGCCCCGCAATCTTCTGCAAGGCAAAACCTCACCTGGTCTGAATCATCCACTGGATGATGATTCTGGTCCATGCTGACTGGAGCCACACAGGAATAAGACACACAGTATTTCAGGTGGAAGAAGAAAAGGAGGGATACCTGGGAATAATAGGGAAATATGTGAGGATAATGTCTTCTCTATTAGGGGAATTTCATACTTAATGCAGACCAGAAAATATCATTATTCTAGAAGTTACTTCTTTAATTGAATTTAATTCATTAAGCCTCCCTTCTGCATATTATTATTTTGATTCAAATCCCACAGGGCCAGGATATTCAACTAATAGTTTGATTAGCAGTGCCATAACACCACATATGGAAGTGGGAATGCAGCCAACCAGCCAAACAAGAGGCACCTGAACTCTTATGTTAGACAACACAGAACCAGCAAATCTGCTTTAAATTAAGAACTGGAGTAAGGAAACAAGTTCCTGTGTGAAGAAAAGTCGTCCAAACAGCTAGGTTTTCATCAAGGGATAAAGCAGTCTGTCAAAGAAAGAAGAAGAAAATAGCACTTTTCTTTTTCTCAAAGTAGGTAGAAATTCTGTTCTATAAATAACTCTAAAGGATGCTGAAGAAAAGGCATGAATCCGAAAAAATTTAATATAGTACTGCATTCACCAATGAGGAAATTAATAGTTGTTTCCAGATGTGTTATAAAATATGGGGGAATAACAATCCCTAAAAGGGCACCCAGATACTGGAACATCCTTAATAAGGATGAGTTTTGGAAACAACATATACAGAAATGTCCTCTGGATTTGAAAAAGTTAATGTTTTCTATCTGGATCAGCTTGAATCATGTTTTCTCATTCTCCAAATTAAAATGGATTAAACAAAACAAAAATCTTAATATATAGGTCAAGAGAGGATACAAATAAGAGTCTCTCTGAGGGGAGCAATGAGAACTTTCATAAAAATGCAAAGAGACTTGAGCAGAGAAATTTTGTAAAAATAATTTCAATCATGTGGGTAGAATAAATTTTAAAAAACCAGAATAAAAATGTAGAGCCAAAAGACTAAACTAAAAGCATACAGTATATTATTTGTAGGAGCACAAAGGACAGGAAACTGATATCCCAGGGAAAGGGGTGGGAGTTATCCTTAAGGCAGAACAGGGTCAAAGTCAGCACAGGTCTGCAGTGTTATGTCCTATTTCTAAGATTTTCTTGAGCATGAGGGACTGGCAAATGCAGGTGAAGTGTGATTGAATTGTTGCCTGAACCTCAATGGAATTATCATCCAGCTCTAGAAGACTGTCAAAAGGTTGTCAGGTTTAATTCAATTAAGATAGCCATGGACACAAAAGATGATCCAAAACTTTGCCAACAAAATCCTGATATTTAAAATAATAAAATAAATTTAAAAAGCAAATAAACAAACACCAAAACAATAAAACAAACAAAAAATTAAAATGCACCATTCTCTTTCCAGGAGAAGAAAATAGATTCATCATTTTCATCTTGACACTTCATTGAAATAACCAGAACAATTAACAATGGTAAAAAATGGAAAACCAAAAAACTGCAATAAAAACATTGCAACAGTAGTCCAGAAACAATTTGGACCAGCTTCAGATAACGTGTGCATAGAGAACACAACCAGAACACGTATCCTTACATGCCTCTTAGTTCCAGGAAAGTCCCTCTTTGATCTAGAGAAAGCTGGCTTTATTTAAAAAAAAAAAAAAAGAAAGAAAAGTACTATTGAGTACTGGTTTAAGAACCAGAGTTTGTGTTGATGCCTTTTGAATTCCTGTCAAGGAAAGCCTCCCCTGTGATTTCAGGAAACCTTGCTGAGGAAGCTCTGTGCTTCCTGGTGGAACACAGGAAATATTTGGCTTCAGCTCAGTCTGAAGGAGGAAGGAGAAGCGTCTTTATGCCTTTTACTTCTATTAAAGCTGGTAAATTTAAAAAGTGGAATGGGCATTTTTTTCCTTTTAAGCAACTGAGTAGAGGGCTGCTGAAGGTTATTCTTTCCCCCCATATGCATGTACTATATCCATAAACAACTGCAGAATGCACTAACAACTTGAAACTCTGAGAAAAGTTCTAATGGGGGGGAGGGTTATCTGTTAAAAAAAAGATATAAAGATAATTAACACAGTTAACATTGGAGGTATATTACTTGTCGGTACATAATACATGTTTAACTCTGCTTGTAGTTTAGTCAATGATTTTGACCGTCCCTCCCAAAACCAGTAAAAAGATAAATGGGATTTGGGAGCAAATCCAATTTCCATTGTACTCTTTGTCATTTCAAGAAAAACCAAGTGGTTTCTCAAGGGAGGTGTAAAGTGGCAAAATTAAAATTTTATGGACCAGCTCACGCAGGGCAATGAAGATAGATCTACGCAGGACCTGCTGCTCCACACAAAAACCCCAGAGTAAATTCACTTTACTACCAGTCACACTGAAATTCCTGTAAATTCTCACCAGTTTAGCAAGGAACAGAAGAGAACCCAATGCCAGGAGTTTATTTTTCTAAGAGAAAAAAAAAATAACAAAATCTAACTAAAATAAATGAAACAAACCAAACCACAAAACAAAACCAAACAAAACCCGAACCAGACAAAAACAAAAACCCAAACACCAAAACCAAAACAAACAAAACCCCAAAACAAACAAAAAAATGCACAAAGACAAACCCCAAACTGTATCAACAGGTTTTACAACCCATAAGGATCTCAAATCTGGTCTGCAGATTGATAAACAGTTATCTGGCAGAGACACACTCTTTATTATTAACTCTTTATACATGCAAGAAGAAACATGCTGGACACCAAAGCTTATAGCAAATATTAACAATAATCAGCCATTGAAGTTTTCATGACAGAGCTGTAGAGCAGGGAAAATGGAAGCAGTCCCTAATGTCTCTACAAGAACTCTCCATGGGACCAGCCAAACCAGAGGGTGCTGTTGTACTTCCCTCTCCCAGCAGAGTCAGCACAGTTAAGGGGAACATCCAAAAATAATCCAGGCAAAACAACCAAATAGGCCTCCCAGGGCAGCTCCCCATGGTGCCCCCACACCAGCACAGATGCACTAAGAGATCCTGTTGGAAGACAGCAGAGGTTTCTGGTGATGGGAAGTGTTCATCTGTTTCTCATGCCCTTCAGCATGGGTGATGGTGTGTTCCTTCTCCACATACCCTTGGCTCATGAGAGCTGCTGAATGACATTTTAAACTAAACAAAAGCAGAAGGATCCCCAGCTGCTGGGAGGACCTGAGACAAGTTTCTTATGCAAAGCACTGTTCAGGAGAGATAATCATTGGAAGCTGAAATGCTGCAGGAACTGTGACCCTTTAGCTTTCATGCATGAGCTGCACAGTGATTCCCACCCTTCATCTGCTCCTGCTGAATTTTTGCAGTCTTCTCCTCCAATTCTGCATCAAGTGCTTGCCCTCCAGAGGCTCTCAGAATCAAAAACGGGCTGTGGAGCCAAGCTGCTGTGTTTTGCTGAGGTTGTACAACTGACAGCTCACAGTCTTACCAAGAACAGAGGTGCCAAACTTTAAAGCACTTTGCAAGTGCAGTGTAGCTGCTTCATGTGCTTTGATCTTGCTGCTCTGTGTTACCAGGTGAGCGATGGCATGCACAGCAGGAGAGGAGGAGATATTTCCTCCAAACATACCGGGAACAACAGTACCACATGAGCCAGCGGTAAATCTTATCTCCTGAACAACTGATGCCATTGCTTATGACACAGGTCATAGTCCTCAGACCTGGCCTTGACTCTCCTTCAGTTTTTATATGACCCTTGGTGCTATTTTACAATCTAAGAAAGATTTTAGAAATAGCAGCAGGTGAGATTCTCCACAAAGGCTGCTTTTCAGCTAGGAAGGGGAAAGATTAAAGACAAAGCAGACTGGCAGGGGTCCATGAAACCATTCTCCCTGTGGCTCAGCAGTGGCTAAATAGGGATGAGGAAACAATCTCTTCTGATGACTGTTCAATCAACACAAGGCTACAATAAAGCTATTAATGTATTGCAGGAATCACAGAGGAGCTGGTGGATAAAAATATATGGGTTATACCCAATGTTTCCTTCTTTGTATCAGGCTTGTGTCTTTGCCAGGTTCATACTGGCTCTTGTTCCTCTAGAAAATGAAATACAGGACAAATTTTCCTGTGCTCTTTACTTTTGCAGTAATTGCTCTTTTAAGTTAGAGACAGGAGTACTTGAAAGGACAGATTCTCAAGTACTTTTTCTGTAGTTCAACTTTGTTTTCCTTTTCTCTTCATAGTTTGCAACAGCCTCTTAGGAGCTAAAAAAACAAACATTGCTTCATTCCCCTACCAAACGTGTCTTCTTCCATTTGTCAAACACTAATTCCCTGCACCCCTTGTGTTACTAATTAAGCTTAAAATTAACATGCAAGTAAACAACTAGAACCTCGTTTGTGCATCTGCATCATCAGAGATGACAGGAAAAGAAATGTTATGTCAAGTCCCTATCCTCACAGCACACATCTTGGAGCACAGTGATAGTAAAATCAGTGAAGTTTCAAGCCTTGCTATTCCACAGGGTTTCTATAAAAAAAGCCAGATCTTCAAGGCAACCTTCACTGATTCTCAGATGAAGGGATGGGAGAAAGACTTTGGATTGGAAAAGCCCACAAAAAGTTAACAAAAATTCTACCTTGCATTTGCCTCCCCTGAAAATTCCCTCCCCTCTGACTGACATATAAAGAGAAAAAGATTTATTACAAGCCAGTGGGCACAGCTATTGACAGGCAACCACCCAGGGAAGGTGCAGCTTGAAGCACTAAGGAAAAAGGAGGATGTTTAAAGGTGACAGAAAAACAGAATGTCACACCTTTTTGTGCAGCACAGCTGCCATCATATAAGGAACTAAGACTACTTCATGTCCATACAATAGCTTTAATTTTCCCCTGCTCTCTATGTCATTTTTTAACATGTTGACAAGTGTGAGCTGAGTGCATTTTAGAATAACAGAGTTTGTTCCAAATTTCCACAGGTTTAAAAAATTGGGCAAAGCCCCAAACAGGAAAATCAAGGCCACTGTCATGTTGTTTTACTTATCCCTAAATTTCTCTTAAAATACATAAATGCATATAAAACTGCAAGTTCTAGTTGGGTTGACCTGTGTTGGGCATAGTGAAACCCAACTGGCAACAAACTCACGAATTCTGTGAAAGACACATTAATTTGGAGAGCAGAGAAAATTCCTTTTACTCATTAAAGGAAGGGTTCATTCCACCCCAAAGGAACCACTTGGAAGTCACAAGAGCAAGGCAGATGTCTAAACTTCCCTTACTTATATGGAGGACAAGTGTAGACATGTTCCACCAACACAACATGTATTTTTAAGTGAGGGAGGATAATGGGAAGGTCTCAGGGTTCGTGTCACTGCTGGTGTCTGAAAAAGAAAGCATTCAGATGAGAAGAAAAGGAGACCTTGAGGTCTCCTTTCTCCCTTTGATAATTCCTTCTTCTCACTAAGTCTAAGAGCAGTGGCAATGACTGTGATTACATGCATGAAGGATGCACGCGGATACGACTGAAATGCTAATGGCTCTAGACAAGTTGCAAGAAGGTATTTTCTACCACTGAGCATGAAAAATCCCCAGATCAACTCTTTATTGTCTCAGCCTGCTCACAGGAGAGCCCATGAGCTGTTTCAGCCCTTAGATGTCATTATCCTCCACACTGCACTACACACACAAAAAGAAAACAAACCACCACTGGTTTTATTGGGAAGATACATGCAGAAGACACTACCCACCATGGATAAAGGTGGCGGAGCAAAGGTCATGAGTGACATAGTGCCTCTGATTAGAATTCTACTTCAATCCTCAGATATTTGGGACTAATTCCACTGACATTTCTGTTCCTACTTTCCTCCACTGGCATATTCTGATTTCATTGGGACTTATCCACAGAGCAGAGCACTGGGGCAGTAACTCACAATAGTGGCATTTCTGGAAGAAATAATCTTTTAATAGGAATTGATATAGATGTGACCTGCGGTAAGTATCTTTTGTATTTCTGAATCTTTCAATAAAGTTATGACAGTTAACAGGAGAAGTATGAAAAGGCCCAGTATTTTAAATGGAAATGGTTTTCCCATTTTGAATTAAACTCTTGTTTGTTTTCCTTAAGTTTTGGTATTCACAGGTTCAGGTGTCTCCCAAAACAATTCTTCTGCCTCTCTCTGTTGTGACATCACATGAGAACAGTTACAGCATCAGCTCTTCTCTCCTGTTTCACCTGACCACTGTTTCTTGCCTTTACTGAAGATACTCCTGCAGCAAGCTGAATAAATAGCATTTGTCACAAGCATATTCCTACAGTAATTCATGTTGGTTTTTTAACTAAATACATGCTATTTAGGAAAGCTCTAAGAGGTGTTCTTTATATATGAACCCACCAAATCACTTGAAGCTCGTATTCTCTGGTGATTTATGTCTGTTTTCTGACATGAAGCCATTTCCTTCAGCTCAGAAGGTGGCTTAATGCCTGGCTGGCTACTTAAGTGCCAATTTCATCTTTAATTAGAAAGTACTATTTCCACTTCTCCATATTCCTTGTAAATGAACAGTTTGTAATATCTCCTCTGTATAGAACTGATCAGAAAGAAAATTTGGCAAGGGCTCTGCCATTTCTTGCAAGTCACACCAGAGGCTGGAGGTGGAAAACACAGTTGTTAGTATAGCTGGATGCCTGAAGAGATAAATTCAACCTTCATTCTAGCAGATTCAGGATGACAAGAACAGGGAAGTACTGTTATCAGCTAGGCAAAGCTGGGATTTGAACCCGATTCTGCTGAAGTACAAGCTGACATGCTCCACCCATCCTCCAGAGGTAATTCATATACATGCACATTGCTGTGTCCTCATTTCTATGCAGAGTGCAGAACTTACCATAACAAGTGTCTCAAATACCCCCACTTTCATTTCTCCTCTTGGAAACTGAATGCCACTGAAGTATTTACAATTTCTATACCAATAAGAAGTACATTTCCTAAGGTTTGCAGTCTCCCTGAGCAGGGGATGAAAGCAACAACAAATGCAGCTCCCCTGCCACCACTTCATTATGTATCTCAGTGTCAGACAGCCTCTGTGTGATAATATTCAGTCTGTACTTCCAAGTTCATAACAGGGTTGAGAGCAGCTGTCTGACAGCAGAAATGCTGAGGAGCAGCCCAGGGGAAGGCATGGTGCAGAAGGAGTGATAGCAGCATCTGACAGCCTGGCATGGAGAGCAGTTCCAAGAAGTGGATGGTACAGAACGTTATAACACTCCATGTAAAAGGCTGAAAAGGGAAAAGGGCTCTAAAGGGTTTCTGAGTGAAGACTCAACCTTATCACTATCTGAAAGCAAAAGAAAGTCAAGGCTGCCAGCTCTGAGAGCCAAGGTTCACGAGCTCAGCTGCAGGTACAAAGCTGTTTGTGAGGAGTTCAGTGGACACAGACGAAATTACTTAATTCAGGGATTCTGGTGTGGGTTTGGGGGATTTCTGAAAGTAGAATGACATGTTGAAGGCAGAATGATGCAGGACATAAATATGTTGGAGTGAATCCAGAGGAGGCCACAGAGATGATCAGAGGGCAGGAGCACCTCTCCCTTGAGGAAAGGCTGAGAGTAGGGGTTGTTCAGCCTGGAGAAGAGAAGATTTCAGGAAGAGTTCATATCATTTTCCAGTGCCTGAAGGGGCTACAAGAAAGATGCAGA
The DNA here is from genome assembly GCA_013396655.1 of Campylorhamphus procurvoides. Taxonomy (NCBI): domain Eukaryota; kingdom Metazoa; phylum Chordata; class Aves; order Passeriformes; family Dendrocolaptidae; genus Campylorhamphus; species Campylorhamphus procurvoides. Next base: position 2,071,417 of record WBMV01016667.1, on the reverse strand, counting down.
CAGATTTTTTAGCAGTGCTTGTTGCAATAAGACAAGGGATAATGGTTTAAATTAAAAGAAGATAGATTCAGACTAGATACAAGAAACTTTTTACAGTGAAGGTGAAGAAACACTGGCACAGGTTACCCAGAGGGGTGGTCGATACCCCATCCCTGGAAACATTCATGGTCAGGTTGGATGGGGTTCCCCATCTACTTGAAGATATCCCTGCTTATTGCAGGGGGGTTGGGCTGGACTAGATGAGCTTTAAAAGTCCCTCCCAACCCAAACTGTTCCATGACTCTGAATTTCAGGCTATAAATAACGAGCATATTTTGAATGTGGAGTATAAAAACTCATGAACATAGCAAAATGCTGAACTCTCCATCTCAAAGAACAGCTGAATAAGGACTGAGTAATGTGCCAAAAGCTGTTCAGAAAAACAGCCCAAAGCATGAAGGTAGCAGAGGGATTTCTGAGCATGACCATTTTCAAACCATGCAGAGAAGAATTCAGCAGGCAGTGCATTGAGATGGTAACTCCTGTTCCCTTTTTCCTATCCAGTGGGAATACAAGAATGGAGAGGTCACACAACACCTCACCTGTGAGCACCATGAGTCCTTCATGCATCACCTCTTGTCTACTGATCAAACAGGCACCTAAGCAGCACTCTGAAAATGAGATGTAACAAAAAGTACAGGTCTCCAAATGTACTGAAAAAGGAATCATGCTGCTCCTCTAAGAATCTCCAGTAAAGGACTGTCATTCTGTTATATTTTTTTGCTCAATTAATCATTTGGTCTTGCAAGTATGCAAAACAACTAATTATTGATCTCAGGATTCATTGTGATATATTGACGCAGACTGGGATGCTGCGTTGCTATTAAGCACAGACCACTGTTAATATTTCCAAGTACTCATACTCCAGAAGATTCAATCTCCCCAAGCATCACAGAAAGTATGCATTAAAATGTAATATTTACAGTGAACTTTATGCAGAACCTGAGTCGAATGTTTCTATTACATTTTTAATCCCATTGAAACAGTTTCTACCATTCGATTACTATCCCACCACAGAGCTCTTACCTGCATGTTGGAAGAGAATCTGATACGAAACACAGCAGAAACAAGGAAAACCAATCAAGCTCTTTACGTGGTCCGTGCTGTGAAGTCTGCTTATGGAGAACAGTGACATACCTGTGAAATATAAATGCAACATGAAAACTCTCCTACTTTAATAATTTAAGGAGTCAGGAGGCCAGGACTTGAAAACACGAAAATCTGATGTGCATTAATGGAACTACTGGACAGCTCCAAGATCAGACCTGACAACCCCAGCATTCCCATATATGCTGTTTCTGAGTCTCCCCATGGAGTATTTTAGGCAGATCCAGCCCCTCCACAGGCTCAAGGCAGCTTTCCCTGCCCTGCTCCAGCACACTATTCACTGTGGCAAACTCAGAGGCAAAGCTGGGCACATCTCTCTAATATATGAAAATGCTTTGTTGCGTTTTTATGGGATAAAATATGAGACTGTAGTAGTGTTATTTCAGAGCACTTTTCAGTTCTGTTTGAACAAAATTACTCTGAAAATTTGGGTTGAGGTACCCATGTCCCCTGCTGCATCCCAGGTGGGTCATCGTCATTGAGCAATATGACAGAGTTGGAATCCAAGTCATCCACTGACCCAGCAAATACTTTCTATCCTATTTATGACAACATCACAATGAAGGAAGACACCAACACAGAAGAACAGGAAGGAAAAAAGGAAAATAAAAGGATGGAAAGGAAGGGAAAACTGTTTTCTTTATGATCCCTAAGTCATTTCACAGTTAATACATGCAAAAAAGCATTTTTGTTTCTATTCTTAACACACCCCCCCCCACCTCCCCTGGTACTGTTCTAACAAAAGCAGTTTCAAAGACATTAAGTATCAAGAATGCCAAATGAACCTACCTTTTATAATGCAGCACATTATTTTCCACAGGATAACTATATCTCGCAGTGCCTTAAGTTTTGCTAATAGATGTGGTTGTTTTATTAATCCAATCCAGCCAAAAATGGCACTGTCATATTTCACTGTAAGTTCAATGGCTCGTGGCAGAAGAGCTGGGACATAATTCTGCCTTTGTATGAGCTTTTAGCCCTCTTTTGGAAAGATTAATCAGTTTGCAGGATTCCTTCTTTTTGCCCATCAAATGCACACTGCTCCTTAAGAGCTTTTAGCTTTACAAAAAAGATGTTGATCAGCTGGCTTGAGGGTCTCAGCTGCTCTGTTATTGCCTCTTCCATTATCCACACTTACCTCAGCCTTACCCCAGCTGCCCTGCACCTTCTCTGCAACCCTTCTGGCCATGCTCCATTACCTTCCTTGCAGGCCTGTATTTTAGTAGAGAATGGTCAGGGGAAACAGGACTGGTTGAGTGATATACAACAAGCCACAGTCTTGAACATTTCCCAGAGAGGTCCATAAATCTCCTCTTTTACTCTGTCCAAGTGTGGAATCCAGGTATTCCTCTCTAATAGATCAAGTCCAGATCTCCCACCTTTTTCTTTAAAAGTCCTACAGAAACCTGGCTACAAGCTGATCTCTTTCCCTGCTATTTCTCTCATGCCTCTTCACTCCACCCAACTTGCACCGCCTCCCCAGCCCCAGATTTCTTCTTAACACCTGCAGCTTCGCTGTACTGACCCTGTTGGAGCAGATCCACTGCCCTGATGTTCAAAGCAGCTCTTTGCCCTCACAGATGTGCCTGTTAACTTACTCCTTTACTTTCTGTCCTCTCTCCTTTGTCTTCTTTACATGGAGTTTACCAAGATTTTTACCTTTTCCACACCTGAACTGATCTTGATTCTGGTTTTGAGAGGAGGGTTTGACCACATGGACACATTCCCAAATTCCCCATCACTCAACAGGCAACTCACAACCAGCAACAAACATGATGCCATTCAAGTTAATTTGAGATTTGGAGGGGGAGTGAAGCTAAATCACTCATCCCTTACAGCTTTTCCAGGCTATGAACAGGTTAGCTGAGCTTGAGCTGGGTTGTCACTGTCATCTCTGGGGTAATTTGTATGTTTTCAAAATCCCTGTGTTACAGGGGGCAAAGGATTTAGGGTTGCTTTGGGGGTAATGATTGTGAGAAGTCATTAGTGAGTTTGAATCCTCCGTGTTTGCTGCATAGGCACACAAATGCACAAGAATTCTGCAAGAAGTGCAAACATGAGGGAGAAAACACAACCTTATAGAAACAATCTGTCACATCTGGAACTTCCTGTGTCACAGAGAAGTGGCAATTTGAACTGAGCAGGGCATGGCTGTGCAGGGGGAAGCTACAAGATACTTTACGAGCAAATGGCCATTATTTTAATTTCCATGTGTAACAAGTAATTATTCTCACCTTGTTAGTATTATCTGGGCAATGAATAATCTGTACTGTTCTTGTATTGTGCAACACTGTTCTCAAACCTCTCTAGCTTGGTGCCTCTATAGCTTATCACTATTAAGAATGAACAGCAAAGAAAGGTTTTGGAAAGGTTTAAAAACCTTTGGTGGGAACTGACCTAGCTACACCCAGAGGAAGAACTGCCTCAACCTTATCTCTGCTCAAGCTTCACAGAGTAGTTCCCAGTACAACTTAATGGTGCAGCTTTATAATTAAATGGCTCTGTTAATAACTAGCAATTTTGAACAGCAGTAACTCTGGCACAAGCAAAGGTCTGGGTTGTTGTATTGCCAGAACTGTTAAAGCATGAGGGGATTTTTGAGGGACCAGGCCTATAGCAGAGATCTTTGTCCCCAGCTATTGCTGCAATTCTCATTTCACCCATCCACTGAGTAAGCTGTGACTTGTGACCAACAGCTGACAAAAGCTTTGCAGGGGTGGTTGTGTTGCATGTGTGGCACTGCTACTGTGCTGCTCCAGGGAAAGGAATAAGCTGTGGCAGTAGAAACTTCTGTTCCCCAGCATAAGTTGTGTGCAAATACTCATCAATACAACTACCTTGTCCAACAACCACCAACCTTCAGCTCCGACTCTTCTTGAAAATCAACAAGACATTGGCTTTGAATTGTCTATGAAACACCATTGATGGCGTTAGTCATATCTTCTTTTCTAAAGTTTCTCCTCATTCTGTGGTTTTATACAGAACCAGTAAAACTGAATCTCCAGAGCACTGGCGAGCCATCCCCAGCTGAATTGTTACAGCATCCAGGCTCCTTCCTACACCCACAGAGGGAGTGATGCTGATAAGCTCTCACAGAACTACTCTGCCGGGCTGTTATTAACCCATTTTAACCTTGAGCCTAATCCTCCCTTCTCCTACATTTCCCTTCAGAAGTCATTTCGTTCCTTTTCATTAAATAAATAAATAAATAAATCAGATATACCCCTCTGAAAAAGTTACCCATGCTAAAGAAAAGCCACCCAATGTCCCTCTGTTTACACTCTGCTGTGCTGATTCCCTGAGCCACATCGCTCGTATAATCAGATTAAAATGTTCAAAAATGGATCATAGTAAGACCAGGAGTGATGAATGGTGGATTAAGCATTCATTATCATAAAAACAGACAAAAAGAAGGTAAAATGGAAAATAAATTGTATTGAGTATAAGCAGTTAAAAGCTCTTTCAAAGGATTAGCTGAACACCATTAGTAAGGATGCCACAGAAAGTGTTTGATTGTGGACACTGATTAATAGCTCTGTAATTATGTTCTTACCACTTTTTAATTATTATTTGTTTTTACTATAACAATCATGAAGACTGGAGTCAGGACAGCGACTCTGCTGTGGCTGGTGCTGCTCATTCACAAAGATAGAAGAACTTCCTCCAACAATACATTCTGTGAAACGAAACCTCAGGAAAGCAGATCTTCTACAGGTCACAATCACATTATATATTTCAGGGAACTGAATTTTAATCAATGGCCACATTTCATAGCTGAGCCTTGGCACTGAAGTTTTGGGATATACAAAATAGGAGGGACAGAAAAGAAATAGAATATCACTGGCTTGTTTTATTCAGGCTACATGTTAGAATATAAATAAGTGAAAATGAAGTGGGAAAATTCAAAGCTGAAGCTTATAATTTCATGGGGGTTCAGTAAAAAAGATGACAAAAGGAATGATGTTTATAAAGTTCATTTCCATCAAGATTTCTGGCAAGTTTTGAAAGGTAGTTTTCCTCCTGCTCTAATCGCAGAATACTGCAGAATAAATCAATGTGACAAAAAGAAATAAACATCTTCTGGCTGGTCCAAGCCAGTGGGACAATAATAATTCAACAAAGGAAAACCAGCTCTTCAGCACTCAACACTAATTTTCTATTTATTCAAAGCTGTATTTAAAACAACATGCAGTTATCTTCAGATCTGTCCCTTTCAATCACAGATTACAGACAAACACTAGAAACAGACTCTACAGAAAATCCTTGCCCTGGCTGGGGAGGGTGACACAATCCAGAGCAGCAGCTTTTTGCCATCTCCCATTTAAGTCTTCCCTTTGCAGATCATTTGGCAAAGCTGAGCTGCAAGTTCATCTCAGCTTGTGTTTATAAGCTTTGAACTATTTAACATCTTCAATAAACCCTGTGGCTGGGAGCTCATCACTTTATGTGCTGAGAGCTCCATTAGTGACAGCTCTAAGTGACACTTCACAGTACCCAGTTGCTTGCAGGTATAGTTGTTGTCAGAGGTTTCTTATTTGGAGAAGAGTGCACTAAGAGACATTAATTACATTTCTCTCTTGGTTTTATATACACTGATTTATTTCCATTAGCTTTTTTAACTCAGGGGTAAATCTTGTTTTCTTGGACACATATTTATTTGCCATACTTATGCACTTGGGGACAGAAAATTACTAAAATTATTAGCCTGGGTTTGATGAATGCTCCTACATTAAGCAAGCTCCTGATTTTATGAGTAGTAGCAATGGCATCAAGATTATTCTCATGCCTGGGTAGCAAGCACGATTTATCATGTTGGATCATAAATCCCTGTAAGAGCTGGATTTTTGGTTACCTCTTGAGAAGCTTTCTTCCTTGCAAGCTATGGCAATGTAACAAGACAAGGCATCCCAAGGTATCCTCGACACGTGTTCCTCTTCTGCTGAAGATCACTCACTCTCTCCCAGCTCATTCTCTAGGAGATTATACTGGGAGTATATGACAGTAAGAGATTTTTTTTTGTTTGAGTGAATACAGACTTTGAAAACCACTGCTGTTTTATAATATTTCTGTTGATATAAAACATGCAAATGACATCCTACTTTGAAAGGAATGACATCTATGTTATTTAATCTCTCCAAAGCTTTCCAAATTTATCATGGAATACATCTAACATTCATTTATCCAGGGTCCAGAACTGGGAATTCATTTGCAAGAAGAATTTTTGGCCTTCCAGATCTTCTATTTTGTTACTATTTTTTTTGAAATTATAAATTATTGTGGGGCTTTTGTGGCTTTATGCTTCATTATTACTCCCTTAGATTCAGTGAATAGACAACAAGTGACTCCAGTAGGTGTACATTATGTCCCAGCTGAGGATTTGCCATGCCTTAATCATGCCAAGCAACGCAGAGCTGATCAAAGCTGGTCTTTGCTTCTCAAAGACCTCCAGTGATGGAAATTGTACATGTCCCATACAGCTCTAAAGCTCTTCTAAGAACACTTTTTCCTAATTTCAGTGTAATTCTAACCTTCTACTGCCTTTCTGAGGGCTAAGCTCACTACTTCTTGTCCAGCTCCTAGAGCACTGCAAATTTCCTACTTTCTATTTTCAGCAAATTGAAGACTTAGGTTACACTTTCTAGGACTCTCCTTCTGGAGTTCACTCTTCAGGGTCTCTACAACTACTCAACACTTTCCCTAAACTCTTCAACTCAGCTGAGATCTAACCACTGCTGGCTACAATGTGCATCTCCTTCTGTACTTACATCTCCATCTGTACCTACATGTCCATCTGTACCTACATCTCCTTCTATACCTACATCACCCTCTGTACATACATCTCCACCTGTACATCTCCCAGCCCTATGTATGAGTTCACAATAGCACAGGACACCAGAGTTCATGAAGATGTCACAAGAAGACAGTGCATAAAATTATACTTTCCTACTTTTTCTGAAATGTTCCTATCTGGAAAAACCTTCTGTTAGGATTTCACAAATTAGTTTTCTTTAAACACTGTGATTTAGATTCACCCCTCTTCCCCCCACCACCAAAGAATAAAAAAACCCAAACCCAAATATATTCAGGGTTTATGTTACAAATTTGCCAATAGTTTCTTTACTGGCTTGGCTTGTAAACATTGCAGAAAACAACATATTCTTGAGAAACACTGCCTAGGTCCCATCCTCTAGTAAAATCTGCATGTCCCACTTAACTCCAAGTAGGACAAGCACTTCTGTTGCAACCACAAAACAGACACACTGCTTTCTATTCCCACTCCTCCAGCCCTGCCAGAATTACAACACAGGCCAGGATCTCTCTTGGGATTTGGGTTGTCTTCTTCATTTAGGGTTACACTGGAGACTGCAAACTCACAATGTTTTGCTAACATAATTAGGCTGGTCAGAAGCATGAAATTTAGTCATACTTCTGGCTGACCAAATTAAGCTTGGCAATAAAGTCAGTCCTGTAACTATCATAGAATCATAGAACGGTTTGGGTCGGAAGGGACCCAAAAGATCACCTAGTTCTATCTCCCCTGCCATGGGCATGGACAACTTGCACTGGACCAGGCTGCTCAAAGCCTCATCCAGCCTGGCTTCGAACACTCCCAGGGATGGGGCATCCCCCACCTCTCTGGGCAGTCTGGTCCAGTGGAAGTATAATGTATTGGACAAGCAGAAATGTCAAAGCTAATAAGGTGCAGTGAAGCACAGGAAGCTGTGTTTGATTCTGAGCCGTTCAACTGCCTGTCACCATATTAGCATATTTAAATAGTTTTAATCTGGTTTCATCACTGTGATTAAAATTGCTGACAAATATGGATAATAATGATGAACAGAATCAAACACAGCAAGGAGCAAGACTGCAAATGAGAGGCATTAGGACCAGCAGCACATCTACTACAACAGCAGAAACAGATTCCAAGGGAAAAAAGTAGGTAAAATTATAAGAAGTGACCACATTTCAAAACTTTCTTTCCTTTTCTCATTTTAGTTCACTCTTTGAATTAGATCATAGATGATGTGGGTGCCAAAGGCAGTAGAAAATACATGCATCATTCAAAGGCACAACTCAAGAGATACTAGTTCTCAAGCAATTTGCTCCGAGGCAGCAACTCTGCTAAGTCCTATATGTCAGATCTGTCGATGGGCAGAGTTAGTTGGCACATCATTGGCCCTGTCAAAAATAGCTGAAGAGGCTGACAAATGCTCAGATATGTCATGAGCCTGAAAACTCATGAGACACTTCTGAAATTATCTTTTCCTATAAGAATTTTGGCTTTTAATTTTTTCTGATCTTAACTGCTAATCTAGAGGAGCATTTTATTTGATAACTGAGAAACATGGCAAGTAAGGCTTCAAGGAAAAGCATTGATGGCTCTTGAAGAAATTGAAAAACCTGGAAAGTATCTCCTTCCTTCATGCCCCAAAGTAATTGAAGTAAAGACTAATTTCAATCCTTAAGCAGAGCAGTAGCAGCAGACTCATTTCCACATTAAGAAACAATTGACCTGATGCTGAAAAGTATTCACAGTGTTGAGGAAGTTCCTCTGCATTCCCCAATGTCTACAAAAGTCTATTCTGAGCCATTGGGTTTCTGCAATCCCTCCTCACTGGAGTTAGGAGACAGAGCAGCTGCTGTTTCTGGAATGCAAGAATAGCAGAGGGCAGCAGTATTGCTTTCCTGAAGGATTCCTTCTTTTCCCTTCAGGCACCACCGCCTTGGGCACTGCACACTCAGAGTAAGAAGACATCTGTCCCAGAGTCTCCTCCACATGCCCATCTCCATTTCTTAATCATTTAAGCACCCCAGGATATTTCAGATCCCCATATGCAAAGGGAATCTGCATCTTTAGGCATCCAAAACTACACTGAAAACCTACTCTCCTCTAATATTATGCCAATGTGTAGACAGCTTGTTGTGGCATATATGGGAATTCAGCTCATGTACCATGAGACCATCCTTTCTCTCCTTTGCAGGGACTACAAGCCTCCAGAGGGTTGACAAAGACAGCATGTCTCTCATTGTTCCTATGGAGAGGGGTTATGGGCCAACGTCCCCAAGCTTGGATGCTGCCCCAGGGCTCCCTTTCTTTCCCCCAGGGACAATACTTAAGAGTTGGGAGCATGTGGACCACATCCAGCATCTGCCTCTGTCCTGCCCTGTATGTTGTGGCTTTGTCTGTCTTTATAGAAGTAGCTAAACTGCAGGAAAGTATTGAAAAGCTCAGCAGGAGAATAAAACAAGCAGAGAGAAACCAACTGATGTGTAATCAGAGGCAGAAGGAATACATACAAAAATGATCCCTCTTATTCTTACAAATCTACCTCCTTTTGTATCTTTTTCACCTAAGCTTTTTCCATTGAAAATGACAGAAGGCAATATGTCACTGAGAAGAGAGATGACAATTGCAAATGGTAGGTGTTTTCACTAGAAATTGCCAACACAAATTTTGATGTCTTTCTCCCATGGAGGCCTTCAGGGAAAAAAAATGATGCCTTGGAGGTTTTTTGAAAAGCTGGAATATTGCAATAAAATATAATGCAGTACAAGGCTATATAAAATTTATGGGACACCTTTTATGAGAACATCCCTAGGGGCTTCATATAATAGCTATAAAACAGTAAAACACATCAGGGCACAGATTTAATTTTTAAAATGGCAGAATATATATTAATGATTTACCATCGTTACTGCTCATTGGAGGTCTAAGAATACTAATAAAATGGTTCTATCAGAAGTTATTTTAGGTGAAAGGTTTTTAATGTCTGAATATGCTCCACATTTTAGTAAGTTCAATTGGTTGATTAAAACAATGCCAAAACAAAACCAAATGTGTTTCATCCAGGAAGGGTTTCTGGATTATCAGTCACTGGAATTTTTTCACTGTTTCTCAAGGTTGCTCAGGTCCACCCATCCCAAACTTGCAAAGGGACAACTGAAAGGGAAGCAGCTGAGCAGAATATTTTGCTCGTACTGAGACGTGTACCCTTTTACCACTCCACCTGTCAAAACACTTCCACCAAGGATAGTATGTAAAGGAGGAGGAGACTGGTAAGGAACAGCAAGGAAAGCAAAGGAATTCAGATGATCAACAGCATTAGAAATGTCTTGGCTCCTTTTCATACCTCTCCTCTGGCATTGTTATAACTGACTTCTATGCCCCATCACCACCTGGACCACCTAATGTATTAGAAGTTGACTCAAGGTGTCCAGAGCTTTCCCTGAACTCCCATGGCTTATTAGCTACAGACTGAGCTCTACTGAAGCAAAGTTTATCTCTTTTTAAATGAGAGCTAGAACCAAAACACTTGCAATGAGATTGAACTGCAAATCTGCAAATGAGTTGTTTGAAGAAAGATAAGCCAAGCAGGATGTAACACACAATTAATACACTGAATAAGTTATGAACTGACCTAAGGGAATAAAAAGTAAAAGAATGGTGTCTGTTTTTCAGCTCTTTGATATAGAAAAGAGGTCAAAGCTGGAAAAAAAAAAATCAAAGACCAAAGTGGGAACATCAAGTCTGATGGGGCAGTAACAATTAAATGCATTACAGAACGTGAAAGCTCAGCAACTGTGTTTATCTGCTTCTGTACACTTAACACTGAAGTGACCACCAGCCTCCATATTTCAAAGAACATCCAAGGAATCTATAAACATATTGAGTCTTGAAATATCTAAAAGCAGCCTGGGCAGTCTGCTGGACTTGTGCTGGCAATCTGTCTGTGGGAGGGCAGGTCAAAGAAGTAGAGGTCTTGTTTTCTTCTAAACTCCAAGGTCCTTCATCCCACACTGGAAATGAGCTGAAGGGCCACACCAAGAAAGCATCTGGGAAACAAAAGCTTTACCCCTGAGGCAGCTGTCTAGAGACAGGGAAAGTCTTTTTCCATGGACAAACACATTTACGTGAGTTGCATCCTGTGGCATTAAAGATCAACACAAAACACAAACCAACATCCTTGAATTTGACCTTCTACTTGACAGCGTATCTGGGAAGACTGGGCTACAAAGATGCCTTCAGCAGACCATCTGCTGAACCTGCCTCTGGTTTAGCTGGGAGGGATGTGAGTGACAGCATTCCCACCTGAATACCCCCAGTGCACAGACTGCTGTGGATGAGAACAAATGTAACACAACAGCCAGGCACACTCACTGCTGTAGAGAAGAGAACTTATAGGCCCTGACTCCCCATACATGGGAGACAGGAGCATGTGCAGGAAGATTTTTATCCTTGGGAGGGTAATTCACAGTGATCTTCTGGCCCTGCTCACGCACTTCTGACCACCTCTGCACTGCCTCAGAAAGGGCACATACAGACATATGCTTGTATTCTCTGTTCCCAAACCTCCACAGAGGGGAAGTGCATTTGTTCTCTCACCTGGAAACCACTGTAACAGTGAAGTGTCTGGATCCCTCACCTTTACCTCCAAACACTCTAGAAGAAAGCACCAGATGGAGCCTGGTTTCATGCAAAGGCACATCAGAGGTAGTTCTGCAGTAGACAAGCCATTGAGACAGGTGCCCCCTGAGCCACCTTAATATCTGTCCTTATCTCTGAATGAAGATGAAGAACCTCACATCCTTCATATTAGCTGAGCAAAAAGGCTTCTGATCCCCAAAATTTTCTGTGTACTTGCTAACAGGGAAGCAGGGTCAATCCCCCCAGACACTGAAGTCCCTGCATGGGGGGAACTGGGATCCCCCCAAGGGCTGACAAAGGACATGCATTGGGCAAGCCAAGAGAAGCAAACCCAACCTGTAATAGGGCTTGTCAGTCAGGATATCACCTAGCAGGCTTAATAGCTCTGACTGATCTAAAAAGCTCTAAATGAACAAAATCTGTATGTTTTACAAAATTGAGTAAGTAATCAAAGCCCTGCAGTGCTGAAATGATAAGCCCAAAGATAGAGAATAGAAGAAAGCTCCTTATTGCTTAATCCTCAGCTCTCAAACCAGCCAAGCATAAAATCCTTTAATCAAATCTAATAACCTGGGATAATCTTCAAAATAATGACTGCAAGGAATAAAACATTCCTGCATTCATTAAATCCTGAGATTTTCAAAAAATGGATTTTCACTAGCAGCAGTGTTAAAGGTATTCTCACATGTTGCATTATGTATAACTTCCCAAAAGTTTTAAAAAAAAATCTTAAGAAACTATTGATTATGCATTCTGAGTGTGTTAAACCAGTTTCCTCAACAGGGCACAGCTATATCCAATGTGCAGGAACAAATGACATGTAAGTGTAACCTTATCAAACACTGAACACGATGCTCTTTGCCTTGAAAAAAATCCTCCTAGATATCAAAGTTATTCACGGCCCATGAGAACAGCTTTGTTAGGGAGAAAAATCTCACTCTTGCCCTTGATTCCTTCAGAGGCTTTTTGAGTCGTCCAAGTCTTTGGGGGCTCTGGGTTCATGTGTATCAACCAACCCACAGCACCATTTACTTCTAGGAAATTCTATCTACAAGTATTTTATAGAACTGAGAGTACACAACACTGAAACGTTGCCTTGTGGAGGTTTTTAATGCCATTGAACACACTAAACTGTCCCAAAAGAAACAATGTTAGAGTTTAACAAGAGTCATCTCTGCCTCCTCTACAACTGGTAGATGACAGATGATAGTCAATTTAGGACTCTTTGCCAACTTCTATCTTCAGCAATTATGTTTTGCCTGTTTAAGACATTCTTTCAGACTTTTTCCATTCTAAAGTGTGACAAACAATAAAAAAAAGATGATAGAAGCTGGTCAAACTGATTTCATTTCATAATGTGAACAGATTTGCCTTTATTATGAAAAAATGATCACAAAGCCCTTTATTTTTCTGCTCACTCACCAGTTGTGAAGTGATAATGTGGTATTCACTCAAAACACACAGTGATAAACAGTTTTCAATCAAAGGCTTATATATGAATTTCACTAGCTGCCTGTGTAAAGTGAGAAATCAGCTATGCCATGGGACACTATCCCTCCTTTTGGTGACAAGATGTCTGAAATTAAAGATAGGGCAACAAGGGATTACTGTCAGCAGTATTCCTAGTCATCCATGTGTCATTCCGTCCACAAGCCAGTATGGCATTAGTAAGGAGAAGGACCACTGCCTCCACATAGTAATGCAAATAAAAATCTCATTTACTCACACCACAGACAATTAGGCTGGAAGAACTGAAGAGGGAAATATCTGGTCTATCCATCTCCCTGCCCAAGGCACCCCTAACATTCTTGATGAATATTTGTCAAACCTGCTCTTGAGTCAGCTCCAATGATTGAGCCTCCACAGCTCAACTTGAAACTTCCTTGCTGCAGGTCAAGTCTTCTCCTTTTTCTGTTTTCAAAATGTGTTTACAGAACTTTTACTCTCCTTTTTTTTTTAATTAGAGAAAAAAGGGGGAAAAGAAGTTAAAAAAAATTAATTAAATAAGGAAGAGACTATGTTCTTCTCAGCATTCTTTCTTTAGCTTGAACCAGCCTAATTCTTTCAATATTTCCTTAGAGGTCCCATTTAAAGCTGTTCTCACCTAGAGAATAGATCATCTCTTTCTTGAAAGACAGCACAAAAAGTGGCACAATTCTCCATCTAAGGCCAACCTGTTGCTACATAGAAGTAATTACCTCACATAGCAGCCTGTGCTCCTGTTCACACATTCCCTGTGACACTAACTGCTTTGCAGAGCTTGCTATCATTCATCTCTGTCAAATTTGCAATCCTCTATAGCCTCTTCACCCTTGTCCAGATAGTTTTCTTCTCATCCTATATTCACATAATTATTCCTGCATAAATGTAGTCATTCCCTATTAAAAAATATTGTCATTTTTCAGATCATACCTCCATTCTGTCAAGACTATTTTGAATTATGGTCTGTATCACACCACTGGGGATTCTTATCTCGATATCCTCTCCATTGTACAGGTCACTAACAAAAACCCTGGTCACAGTCAAACTGTGAGGAGACTTCACTGACTATATCCTTCATTTCAAGGTGAAATGCTTGTCTGCTGTGTTGTTCTGAGAGTAGTAATCCATCTAGAGTCATTTCCTCTAGACCATATCTACCTGGTGTCCATCCTCATCCTACACCCACTGGGTACCTTACTTATCTCCAAGCACTCTCATGGGAAAAAAAATATGTTAAGGGCTGCTAAAATTCCTTAATGCTAAAATTAAAAAACATACCCCACTTTGCAGGATCAGCCTGAAAACTCCTTGCTGTGTTCCTCTCCTGTTCCAGGCTGGCATTTCTCTCCTTTAGGCACTGGTATTAATAGTGCAGTTATGGCAAGTGAAGATCAGTACAGGATAAACCATTCACCACTTTGGGCCTCTCCAAATCTTCTGTTAAGTGTCAACATTTGGACTTCTCACAGGTAACGTGCCTTGGTCTTGACCTTTTTTGTTAGGTCACTGAGAGCTCTTGCAATGCCTTTATTCTCCTTCTTAGTAACCTGACCTAGTTTCTACTTTCTGTATCCTTTTCTTCTGTGTTTGAAGTCAAAGAAAGGCTCATAGTTTAGCCAAGTTGATCTCTTACCAACTTCTTATCTCTCCTCCACAAGGAGAGAGCCTTATTAATATTCTTCTTTAAGGAACTGCCAGCTTTCTTAAATTCCCTATTCCATCAGGCTTGCCTCCCAGGCAACACTTACCAATTTTGTGAGCATTGAAGTCTTCCTGCTTGAAATCCATTGTTACTGTTTCGCTACTTATCTTCCTTCAGGTTCTATGAATCATAAATATATCATTTCATGATCATTCTCAATTAACCTCACCTTTGTCTAGACATTCTCAATTTCTTCCTATTGGTCAGTATCTAATCAAAATTCACCCTCTTCCACATAATTATCTTTACCAAAGTCCATAAAAGCCCCACAAAACAGGAAACCTGAACAGGTCACCGAGACAGAAAGCTGTGACCACAGCAGACTAATTGACTTCAACAGTTCAGGGAAAGGTGTTTAGCTGCTGAAAAGAGACAGGATGGATGATCCAGCAGCTGCACCATGAAAGGATAGAAGATAGAGTAATGGAAGAGATTAAGGAGGAATTCACATATAGAGTGGTGCTCAGAGAATCGCTGGCTTTGAGGATTTTCAAAATGGACAGAACAAGACTCAGGTCCTTGAAGACCCAAAGTCTGTTCCACTGAAGTCTGGAGCTGTGATTCTGCTTTTTGCCCTCTTTCCAAAATCCTGACTTTCACCATCATGCAGTCAGTGTCATCAAGGTTCCTGCCAAATTTCACATCCCCCAGCACTGTCTCCTTGCTTGTAAGCATGAGGTTCAGCAGTGTCTCCCCATTCATCAGCTTCTCAAATCACCTGTGTCAAGAAGCTCTTGTCAGTGCTGCCATTACAAACCTGCTGCATTACGTGTGCCCTGCTGCTTGGCCTTTCCAGTAGATATTGGAGTGGTTTAAGCTCACCATGAGGTCTAGGGCTTGTGAACATGAGGGTCCTGCCCACTGTTTGAAGAAAGATTCATTCAGCCATTTTTTTTCCTTCAGCCAGTCAATGCAGTGTATTCTGTGAAAATTAACACAAAAACTCCACAAAGATGGAAATGCAGATCCACAGCAAGTCTAGAGCACTGTACATTTCTTATGAATAAACTGCAATCAGAAAGAGACAAAATGAAGAGGCAAATTTAAGGACCCTTTCCTCTGAAGATGAGGCCATAAAAGACTTTCTTATTAAAAACCAGACAGGTTATAACTATTTAAAAACAAGTCTGTGAGCTCTAGGGATGGATTTGATACTACTGAAGATATATACGGATATGAATATATCAAACAGCAAAAGAAATAGCTTCACAGAATCTTAGAGAAAGGCCAAGAAGATATATTGATAAGCAGTTGTAAGCAAAATTTGGAAGCAAATGTAATAAAGATGCATTTTGCAAAGGGTAGAAAGCAGGAAGCAATGCCAGTAATACAGTGATCACCACAACTACAGTGGGTGGAAATAAATAGGAGACCACAGAAAAGAAAAAAGTTGAGGCAACTGCAGAGGCAATGGAAAAAAAGCTATGTTGGTGTGCAACTCTCATGCTCCAGTACACCAAAAAATCAGTGAGATGTAGGTTTTAGACACAGAAAGGGATTTTTAAATATTGTTCTTAAGATACTTTGTTATTTAAATAGCATTTCAGTAATACCCATAACATATACAAGATGGACAAATGTAGCTAAAGAAAAGCATTAGGAGCAATTCAGTTTCACCAAAAGAGTGTCCTACACAGAGCCCAGAATACAAACAACATACAACAATAAAATCACAAGAGTTCAGAAAATACATGGAGCACGTGGCATCTGCCACACTGAAGCAGGAGACGCAGGAGACACAGGAGACAGCATTCAGAGGAGAGCCCAGTGAACAGACCTGATTTCTCCTTGGTTACCAGTGAAGCAAGGAAGAAGGTAATGTTATATCTAAATTACACAGATCTTTTTCATACCACCTAAAGAATCTACTGAATCTTCCTCATTCAGGTGTTTTTGAAAACAGGCTAGACAAGTGTCAAACGAGGATAGCCTGGGTGTATCTGCAGGACTTCATCAGAGGGAGGATGCCTTCTAACACCTTTCCCTTGCATGGTAACTTCCACTGCAGCAGGCACCATTTCATTCACTTTGGAAGAATTCTGGGCTATTATCTTGGATTTCAGTTCTGACATGCAGCTGATCAAAATGATGCAGGAGCATCAAAATTAATAACAGAAGGAGCTGAGCATTCTCCTTCCCTCATGGCAAGGCCAAGGGATGCAGCAAAGGATTCAATATGATACTTTTGCAGGTCTGTACCATGACAGAGATAAATGGTAAGGCAGGATGGTAAATCTGTGAACAGAGCAAAATCTCTTACACCTGTGTCTACCTCACCACTGTAAAGCAGAATTTAACTATTCTGCGGGAATATGAATGGAAATTTCACTGGACAGCAAGCCAGACAAGGTTCATCTGAAAATGTGAAAGGGCATGTTGATGGCCTAGGGATTTGAGCTGCAGCAAACATTAGGAATGACTGAAGCAAAGGGTCTTAAGACATAGAAGACCAAATGTTACTTTCAAACAAGAGGCATATTTTTCTCAAGTGCAAAAAACCCTCATCCCATCTAAGTAATATTTTCAAGCAAACAGGCTTTGATGCTACAGCACAAGAGCCCAACTGCATCAGCAGTAAACACCAACTTTTGACCAGTTGAATGAAATCAAACTTTCTTCACAGAAGCAACAGGGAGGGATGGGAGCAGACCTGCTGCAGAATCATAGAGCAGGCTGTTTATTAGCCTCTTACACACCTACAGGTTTGGGAGCTACTTGAAGATGTGCACTCAAAGTGAAATAGATGGTAGATTTGCTGTATTGACCCAAGCAAGGATCTATGAATAACATTTTCAAGCTTCCCCTGGAGCTGCAGTTTCAAAGCAGAAACTAATCAATGTGCACTGGCTGTAAGACCCAAAAGAGAAACTAACAAATATCACCAAAGAGGATTTTGCAAATATGGAAGTACTTAATCATAACTGAGGTTCAGCTTGGATCCCACTAGTAATAGCACAAACACTTTCAAGTGCAGCTAATGATCTGAAACAAACACTAAACCTGCATGCAAACGTGATAAAAAGCTGTGGATTGAATCCACAAGTCTGCAAGATGAACAAGAAGCAGATCACTCAAGAAGAAACATTGCAAATAGAAGAGAATCAGTGTGTATGCACGTTTCTACTATCAAAATTCTAACAACTGTTGTCTGGGATGCTTTCCAGGGCTGAACAAAATAACTCCTGAAGTGATGGAAAGAAAAATATCAGAATGAATACCAGAACCAGAAAATCCCAACAAAGCAGGGTAGTTTCATTTCGCCACAGATAAATGAAGGCATTGAAGAAATACTAATGTACCATAAGAACAGAGATGCTGTAAACAAAATGTTTCAAATAAATTAAGAACATGGCTTTCAGAGTTTAAAACAGCAAGAAATTGGTAAAATGGACAGTGCCAAGCCAAGCTATCATATTTCAGAAAGAATCATTTCAATCACCGTCACCAAGGAGAGATGAAGATATTTAAGGGAATCAAGCTTTTGAGAGAAGGTTTCTGATAGAAGGAAGTGAAAGGGGCAGGCAGCTGATAATCCCTGTATTGACAGCTCAGCAGAGTGTTGCCCCAGGGAACTGCAAAACAGTGGGTTAGAAAGGCTGTGCCCCCTCCTAAGACACTGAGATACCTTAAAGCTGAAGGAAAGCAAACTAAAGGGCTGTATCAGTTATTTTACTCATTAGAGCTTACAAGTTTAATACTATTTTATTTAGAAAATACAGAAAAGGGGTGAAAAGTCAGACCAGTAAAGAGAGCTTTCCAGGAACTGAAGCCTCCTTCTGACATGATTTCTCTATCATACATTCTGTTTTCTTCAAAATTTCACATTCAAGTAAAGCAAACCCACACTGAGTCTGGCTAGAACACAGTATCTGTAAACAAGTGCTTCATACCATGCTTGGGTAGATGCAGACTATATATAAGGAAGAATTTTTTAGTATGAAATTTGTTGCAATAATGTTCAGTGAAACACTGGAACAGATTGTCCAGAGTGGTGATGGATGCCCCATCCCTGGAAATATTCAAGGTCAGGTTGGACAGGGGCTCTGAGTAACCCAATGTATTTGAAGGTGCCCCTGCTCATGGCAAGGGGGTTAGACGAGGCGACCTTTAAAGGTTTCTTCCAATCCAAACCATTCTGTGGTTCTATGATCCTTACAAAATATCCTTCCTTCGAACAAAATTGTCTTTGATGGTCAAAAACTACAGTCAAGAATCATTTGTTTTCTGTCACTTTGAGTATTGCCCAAGAACCATGCCTGCTAAACAGAATTCAAAAATCATGAAAAAGGGCAATTAAAGAGCTATTTCATAAGCAGTTTCTGTTCTGGCTGCACACTGCTCCTGAAGTCCGAGTCACTCTCTTTAGTAATCTGCAACAAGACTGAGTTAAGTTTACATCATTCCTTATTACTGCTGTAATCGCAGTCTTGAGACAAGATTCATATTAGCCATTTTCTGCTCTTGTTGCATCATTCATCAAGAAAATGAGGAATAAGAATTTCAGCACCTAATGTGCTCTGGGAGTTATAGGACTGTGCCAGGATTATACTTCAGCTTTCCTGATAGCTGGTAGTTCCCTGCCCTACCTTTCTCTGCACACATCTGCTTGAGAGCTGAGCTATACCCAGCCATCACTTCACCTTTTGAGGGGAACCCTTCACTTCTGGATGTGACCAAGCTGTGACACCTCATAAGGAACAAACAGAAGACAGTAGATCTATTAATATAACATAGCCAAGCCATAAATCTGTTACCTGCTCAATTAATTTTGGGATCTCGCTTCCAGCTCCCAGGTGAGGGCCTCAGTATGCCTGTAGTCCATTTGCAGTGTAACAAGGAGACAGAGATGTCAGGGCACAAGGGGTTGGATGTGTGCATCCTTTGGCTCCTGTGTGTGAATCAGCTGGGTGATGGATATAAACATACCAGCACATTTGTGTACATTTACATGTACGTTTATGTGGGTATGGGCATTGATCCTCCACACAGAAACATCTGAGGTATTTGGTGCTTTCATTGACTTAGTCTTTACTGAAAGGTCTTCCCTCAGTCCTCCCACACCCCTGAGCTTCGGCCAAAGTCAAAGGCAGTGAAGCACTGCTTGTGGAAGATCAACACATTAGGGACTACCTAAGGCTGTACTAAATTATATGAAAGTAGGAAGGATGTATCCAAGGGTGCTGGTCAATGCATTAAGAGTCTGTTGCAAACATCTCTGAAACATCATCCTTGGAGATATTCACAACCCAGCTGGAAAAGGCTCTGAGCAACATCACCTAATACTGAAGTCAGCCCTGCTTTAAGTAAGGATTTGGACTGGAGAGTTCTCTTCCAACCCAATGCACTCCATCACTTTGTGATATGAGAGCAAGTTCAACATCAACCCTTTTCTTCACTGCCTTTTTCTTCAGCCTTGCAAGGTTACGTGTGTTGCTGTCTCAAACACTTTTAGAAGCACGCTCCTCAGGGAGCCTTCTTCCACATCTCTAAATCTTTTGAAGTATTCTAATGCTGCCAATAATTGCATTTTACCTTTCTGTTATGTATGGAAAGTGGCACATTGTTGAATACAAAAAATGAAGTCACTTGCAATGTACATTCTAACAACAGGGAAGTTTAAAAGGGAATTAATGACTGATGAAGCCACAATGAATTGGAAAAAGGTAATGAGCTCCCTGTAGCCTCCACTGTGCTGCCCACGTTCCATTATCTGCTGAAATTTCTTTCTTCAAAAATCCTGATTAAAACAATATGTGAACTGAAGTTAATGAAAACATCATCTTAATTAACACAATAGGGTAAAACAGTTGGAAAGCATCTCTGAACGGCAACAAACAGCAGCTGTAGATGCAAACAGAAGTGTGGATAGATTTTGCTGAGAATTCTTTTCTGTAATTAAATTTCTTGCATGGGACTGGATTCCAGGAAAGTATTTATACCTCTTCCTTCCAGATATACTTTAACATTTCAAATTAGATGTTCCAAAATATTCCCAGGAAAACATTCACATCAAAAAAAGTAATAGGCAGATGGAGTTTTCAGGTTTCATCAGGAACTTGTAGCCCAGATTCCAATGGAAACTGTACAAAGCTTTTGAATGTATTTTTACAACTTTATGACTTTCAGTCAAATTCTCAAGTTCCTGCAGGCCTTCCAACAGCTGCCTCCCACACAAAATATCAGAGAAGAATGCAAAACAAGAAAGCCTCGCTCCTGTTTCGAGACATTTCTTGCATACTAAATTGACTCACAAATGGTATCACAGGGAATTTTTATAATGAGGCAAACTGCTATCCTCTTACACAATCACCATTTTAGCACAGCAGGATGTCTCAAGAGCTCTGCTGGACTGAACAGTTGGATTTTAACCATTGTCTGGGTCCTCGGGGGATGGATATTTACAGAAAAGAAGGTTAAATGTTATCAGTATTTGTTATCAGCAGGGTCCATGAATGGTGACAGCCAATATAATACACCAGTCAATATATTACACCAGGTAATACATCCCAGGTGTGTCTCTCTGCTCAAAGGCAGAATGCATTCACATTAATAATGGGACATTTCTTACAAATGCAGATCAAGAACAAACAGCCTCATAACAAGCTACAAAAGGCTCAACATATCTGTATTCTGCCTCCTTTTGCAGAGGTTAGATCCCTACTTCATACTTCATCCAGCTCCCTGGAACAACCACCTTTAGGGTTCAGCTTAGCTGACTTACACACCAAAACAAGCACAGGCTGTCTGGGTGTAGCAAATGACTCAATTACAGGCATCTAGAGCTCAACAGGATGAGGTCACCCTTAATAACCATAGGGTAAACTGCACCTAGGAAGAATTATATCAAACTTGTGTTAAGCTATTCTGACACTGAACAGATGGAGCAGCCCCTCTGCTGGGACAGAACGGAAAGTATGGAACATCCATACTTTCACCGGTTAAACACCTGGCTCCTTGACATGGTTGCATTACAAAGTGCATTTCTGGAGTCCACTTTGAGTGCAATGAGTGAGACAAAGATCTCAATTAAAAGGAAAGTTTACAATCCTTTTTTTTAATGTTCTTTGTTTCCACTCAACAAAACACTTGCAGATTTATGGTGAACATGATAACAAAGTGCAATATGGGTTCTAGGTGGTAGCTATTGAATTGGTGGGATCATATTATATGCATCAGCACATGAACTATGACCCAAATTCCATTTACAAAGCTATCACAAGAAATATTGTTTGTACTGAGGGTTCATAAAGTGCTCTAGCAGGTTTTCACACTCGTAGTCCATTTTGTTTCTTTCCTCAAGATTTATCTTCAATTTTCACTCTAAAGTCTGGGGCCAGAAAAATCACATTTGAGCTTAAAAAAAATAATCTCTTTCACTCATTTCCTTTCAATTTGATAAGTTAGTCTGAGTACCCAGCTTAGAGATACTTTCTCCAGAAATGCATAGTCACTATACAGTCACAATCTCTTTAAGCAAAAAACTGATATTTTATGAATCATTACAGTAAAATAGAGTTTAGGGTAGACTTTAATATTCCTATATCCCAGCCGTATTGCAGCAATCTTGCTACCTTCATGAAACATCAGCAAATCCCTTATCAACCTTAGTACTTGTTGGTCTTTTCTTTCTGGTTTCAGATTAATGTGCTAACAACAAAGAGAAATAATGAGAAAATATATTTGCTTACTGCCCAGAGAGAGGAAGATACTTGATAGCTTCCTGAACTCTATTATTCAGATCCTTTTCTTGGAGCGTGTTGTGCTGAGAGTGCTTCCAAAAAAGGGGAAGACTGATAGAACTGAACCCAGAAGTAAAGCCCAGGTTACCCTTCTCTGGAGAGGATTGTTTGACCACAGGCAGTATATCCCCTGCATTGGCTGAAGCAACAGATCATCACTTGCTACAGAGCAGAGGCCACAGAGATTTGTTGATACTCAAGCAACACTGAGAAATCAGTGTCTTACAGTCATTACAAGTCTATTTTTCTCATTTGATTTTGTTTAAAATCCCTTTATTCCTGTAGCCCTGAAGCTCACCATGTGTTTTGCCTCCCTGTGTCACTGCACTGATGATCCAAGCTGACAGTGGCAGGAATCACGTGCTGCAGGAACTTGTCCTTGGGATACCAATGCCCACTGGTCTGGCTTTCCCAGCTCTGCAGAAGGCTCCTTCACAAGGGCACGTGGCATACACTCCTAGCAAGAGGATGACTGGCCATTTTCTGAGCTGAAGGCTGCAGCTGGATCACAGTTTAGTAGCCAAAAGTGGAGCAGTTCTGTGTGAAATTGTCCCATCCCATTTGGTTTTCACACTTTTCTGTTGCAACAAGTTCCATGTCTTAATCATACATTTGATGGGTGCAAAATATGCTTAACTGCTGCCTGATAATACCAGAATAAGCAACATACAATGAAATAATGAGGAATATGGACTAGTTGCCTACTCTGAATCTGAGACTGTTACTTCACCAGCTTTTAGGGTATGGCTGGGGCACAGTGAAGAGTGGGAGACTCTTCTATCTCTAAGCAGGCACCACTCACCTCAAAAAGTTAATTTCTGTTACATTTTCAGATAAACAGGCAAGAGGAGAGCGTGCAAAGAAAAATGTTATAATTTACCTTAAAGTACCAGTGAAGTTTAAGAGGCAAAGTGCTAAATTATCAAGCCCAAAGGAATAAATATACATGTCCTCTCTATAACTCAGGTTAACAACACTCTGGCTGGGATGGCTGTATAACTGAGATCTAAAACCAGAGATATCCCATGGGAATATAGGACTGCCTGTTCATGAGACCATGGAGACACCGTGCCTGGAGATCAGCACGTTAGATTTCTGTCAGGATTCTCACAGTGCAGAGGTCAGGAAAGAGTTCACAAAAGATAAAAAAAAAAGTAATTCAAAGTCTGTACAATCAACCTTTCAGAAAGAGATTTAAAAATGTTCAATTTGGCTTAAGTGATGAATTAGTCTATAAATACCTACTCAAAGAGAGAGATTTTTCAGACTTAACAGGATCTTTAGGTTATCAGACAAAGTCATAACACGGTCCAATGTCAAAGTGAAACCAGTTCCAGCAAGAAATAAAATGAAACTTTTAAGAGAGAACAATTAATCACTACAGGATGCTTACAAATTACTGAAAGGCACTAGCCATCCCTTACAATTAGGTTTTTTTTTATCTAAAATACATTTTTGGAAAAAAAACATTTATTCAAGGAGACTTAATGCATCACAGGAACTGCCTAAATCCCGAGGCACATTTACAAACACTCCCTTTCCCCTTGTTTCTGCAGAGAAAAAAAATTCTGTGTTCAGAAAGCACTACAGAAATTGGTTTCCAAGTGGTTCCTCACAGCAGGAGCCATGTCTTTGGGTTTTTTCACTTGGCATTTCTACAAGGCAGACAGGCATCAGCCGTCAGCTGGGATTTCAACACAGGGATGTATTGGCTGCCTCAAAGTCCATTCAAGCCCAACACACAGTGAGACAAGCACAGTGAAGGGGAAAAAGTTAGCTCTGTGCCATCACCTGCGTTCATCAGAGAGTGTAAAACTGTGGAGCCAGTTCTGCCTGTTTTCATAGTCAACATTCTTACATGGGCAGACCTGCCTACACACAGGAGCAACCCACCTCTTCCCACCCTCTAGAACAACCAAAACTCTGCCAACCTCATTTTGTGATTTCCCTATTCAAAACAAGAACTTAAATCAAAGTGAGCAGGCTCCTTCGTGCTGTCCAGTAACTGTGAAAGCCAGATGTGCACTCTGCCCACATAGGCAGGATCTCTTTCAAAAGGCAAGCCTACAAGTGTCCTCTGGCAGCTTAAAAATCTGGATTTCACTCCAATAATTTCCAAAATGCAAATTACAGTCTTTTCACATCACTTATAAATAAATAAATTGTACATGTTTTCTAATTCTACAAGGAATAATTCTATGGGAATTGCAAAATAAGTCTCTGTGAAAAGAGTAGATGTTTTTTAATTTTGTACAAAGCTGTATTTCCCGCTGTTTGCTTAGAATGAAACTGCCTTAACATGGTATATGTAAAACAAGAGTAAGCTTTGTTCTCTACATCTACTGACATGCCAGGATGGTTTCCAGTGTGTGCCCATGGATGACAGATACTGACGGGGTATTTGTAATTCAGAAAGTATCTGTTCAGAGTTACTGACGCTTTACACTAAAAGACAAGCAGTGATTTTTGTAGACAATCTTCCATCCATTCCCATAACTAGGAAACCACCATCAATTTTCAGAAGATTTGGATCATAAGTTCTGCTCAAACCATTTTTCTAAGGTTGATTTGAGACAAAAAGGGGGTTGGGCAATCCCACTGTCTTTGAGCATCCTCTGAACATCAGAACTGCTCAGCCAGACTCAGTGAAAATTTGAAGAGAGAAATTGAAGTCTTAGGTGCATTTAGTCTCTAAAAGTTTTGTGAGAAGACGTTCCAATACAGAGGAGAGAAACTTAATTTAGTTCAATCTGACTTTAATTATGGAATTAGACATCAGAGAATCCCCTGAGTGCAGAATGTTACAAATGCTGTTAGAATTTCGGGAAAAGTTTCAGTCAGAGCCTGCACTTAATTTGATGGAGGATAATCCAACCGCACAATATAAAGCCACAGGAAACTAAAATTTCAGTTCCCTCAACCACAGAGCAAATTGTTGTATTTTTAAACCTGCTTGGATCTCACTTCTGCAGCTCTTCTCAGTGCAAATTGACTCACAGTCTCTCATAAACCAATTTTACTAATGTTTAGTTTGCAGGCTAGAACACATGAAGTGTATTAACCAGCAAGATCTTCCAGTTTATTGAATTATGATATTCAGGAAAAACAGCTTAGGCTCATCCAGAGGCTGCTGTTGTCAATGCAGGAGGCATCAAACTGTTTTAAAAGGTCTGGTTAGAGCCTGGGGGATTTTTATCAGAGCCTTCGGAAATATATGAGATTTGAAGGATAAGGATTGCACATAAGATTATGATTCAAAAAGTGTGAAGTACTGCATGAAAGGCAGAAGTATGCCAAAAGCAAGAGAAAGATAAAAAGAGAAAGTTGTGAGGTAGGAGGAGATGTTGGCAGGCTTAGAACAACAGGCAAATCAACGAAAACCACTAAAACATATCAAATTGAGAAAAGGAAGCAAAACAGACCGGCAGAGAATGTGACCTCTCTAAGAAATGGTGCAAAACTATCAGAAAATTCTGCTTGATGTAACAGACATGCAAGCAGTTCTCTAGAAAGGTGTAGCAGATTGGGTGAAGCTCTTTTGCCTAAGGCCATTTTCACCATCATATTTATGTATGTCTTGTAGTGCTATTTCAGAAGTCAAGTCTCATTTTTCATCTCCTCCAAGACATCAATTGTCTATTGATTTCTTCATTTCAGGACACATTGGCCTCAATTTGAGCACAAAGAGGATTAAGACGGCCATCGATTTAGCACAGTGGGTTAAAGTCAGTGTTGACACACTCACAGCTACTCAATGAGGAAACAGGACCACAACACGGTACACCAAGCTTGCACTGAGGGCAAATACACAGAGCTGCAGCACAAACTGACAGCCAGAGGAGTGGCTAGACAGTCAAAATGTTAGTTCCAATAAAAAATAATTCTCTGTGAAATCAGACTTCAGTTTTCTTAAAAAAACACAGAATTTCCACTCCCTCCCCAGCTACAAGCAACCAAAAAATAAAGGAAAGATTACTATTAACTCATCTTCTTCTAATTACATGTTTTGGTATGTACTTAGCTTTTCAGTCAAACCTTTCTTATATTTCTTCAAAGAAGGTCCCAGTGATGGTTTACTTTAGCCTTCATCGGTTACTTCATCAGTCTTCATTGGGCAAGATCCTATTCTTCACCCTGGTAAATTTGGAATCACTTCAGCAAAGCCAAGACCTTAATTTATTCTGAGAATTTACTAAGAGAAATAATTTTCTCTTATTTCTCATGCATGTAACTGGAATTAAGGCTTCGCCCACTGATTATTAACAGAAGATGTGCACGTATTTCTTTAAATATTTAAGCCTTCAGAGTCAGATACAAGTCTTCTTAAGCGATGCTTTACATATTTTGACAAAATTCAATTCAAAATTCAAAAATACTATTACTCCTCTTTGTTGCACTACAAGATCAGAGTTTTATACACTCATTAATCAAACTGTGACAAGAGTTTAAGATGAGGCTACATTTAATGTAAAAGGAAAGCAAAGATTTGGGTGTATGAACTGACCAAAATTTGGGCAGATGTGACTCTGACCATTTGCTCAATGTGATTTAACAGGCAACTGTGGAAGATCTTTTCACTCAGGAAACAGTTTTGTGCTTGCCTGTGACAAGCAAGGTTTCCTATAGGTTCTTTTTAGATTACTAAACAAGTTGTCATGACACAACACTCACAGACAAAGCCCTTCATACAGAAAGGGCTTAAGGTTTAACTAGATTGACAAGAGCTCAATTCTACCCATCTCATTCAACAAATGAGGATTGGGTTAACAGTGGGCTAAACACAGACCTAAAGATCAGTCTTGGACTGACCAAACTTTGGTTTTTTTGGTGTTGTTAACACAGAAACACATTAAATGTTATTATGAGTAAAAGCTAAAGTATTTTACAGTCAGACAGACCATATTCCAAAGAGAGTTACTATCTAGGAACACCTACATAGTATTTACTGTTTCATTAGAGGATAATGGGACATTTTATACCAAAATCCTCTCATTGATCTAAATGCCACATGTAATTTGAACTTGACTCAGAATAAAAGAAAAAGCAGTTGAATTTAATAAATTATCTATTACATCATAATATTCTGTGATCTATGGCTGATCTTTCATTGTTATCAGTGTCATGAAAAGTATCCTCTACAACAATATTTAAAATTTAAAAATAAACTGTAAATAAATAGTTAATTATTTCTGTCCTAAACTTTCTATTCTCTACCTAAAGGTAAAAGAACAATGCTCTCTCACTATTAAGAGAACTAAACAGAAATCCTAAGGAGGCTGGAGGAAAGCCTTAATAACAACCAATCTTAAAATAATTAAAATACCTCTGCAACTATTTACTCTTGCCAAATTAAAGAGGGTTTCCTCACACACATCTCAAGTATGCTGGGGAAAAGCTGCTATCAGAATAGGTGCAAGGGGATGAAAGCTTGTCGTACCTGCTAGCACCTCATGCTACAAAAATCATTTTTAATAGTCACCAAAGATATAGTTCAGGGTGAAAAATTGCTACAAAGAGGCTCCCACTCTGCAGAAACTTAAATTATTTTTTTTCATCCCATTTAACTCACCAGGAGTTACCCAGGCAGTATACTTTATGAAGTGCAGTGTATTTTTCCTCAGTGAGGATGGTCTGCTAAACTCTGGCTTAAGTGCTTGGCCCCAAATAAGGATTTCTCATTAGGCACTTGGAGCACAATCATTTTTGACCTAAAACTAAAATCAATGACTCAGTTGGTGCTTTCAAACCACCCACTCTGCTCTCATCCACATCATCCCTCTGTCAGTACTGGGAAAAGGAAGGAAAAGGCACAGAGCTGCATGCTGGACAATTCAGCCTTCCCTCTGTGGGAATCAATAGCAAAATACTCTCTAACTTCAGTGAGACAGGAATAGACCTTCAAAGCCTGGGGCTTTGCTCTGAGTTCCAGCAATGCTTTAAACACACACACATTAAGAAAAAAAATGGGCAGATAAATTGCTTCATGGTATTTCCAACAGATTTACAAACTGTCTTGTGTAAATGGTCCCAGCAGTCCTTTGAAAACAGAAGTGAGGTTAGACCTGAGGCCACTGAACAATTCGCATATGTCCAATAAACATGTTAAGACATTAATCACTTGTATCAGTTTCTGGTCAGCTCCCAAAAGAGAATTGCCCATGTACCACACATGCAGAGGGACAGCCCAGTGTCCAAGCCAGCAATGAGTAAAACTGGTTAGAGGCTGGCTGGGAAGTAGAAAAGGGGAATACATAGTCCATGTTCCAACAGAAGCTGATGGGAAGAAACATGGAGAAAGCTCCTCTACTACAAAATTGTCCAATTCTGTAGATCTTGTTAGTTCCTCATTGAATTAACAAGTAAAAAATAAGGGTTTAGTTTCCTGCTTAAGACTTTTGAAAATGTGATTTACTCCCAGTAAATATTCCTGTTTTCAGTAAGCAAATGCCACGCACCAGAAAGAAAGCTCTGGCAGTCACCAGTGAACACACCTCTGAAAACTTAGTTGTTGCTACAACTTT
Source organism: Campylorhamphus procurvoides (assembly GCA_013396655.1). Classification (NCBI taxonomy): domain Eukaryota; kingdom Metazoa; phylum Chordata; class Aves; order Passeriformes; family Dendrocolaptidae; genus Campylorhamphus; species Campylorhamphus procurvoides. Next base: position 2,042,401 of record WBMV01016667.1, on the reverse strand, counting down.
ACATGTTAAGATAAACTCTGAGAATTCTCCTGGAATTTTTCTAAGGCCACAGACGTGGTTTAGGTAAGATATCCTTCCCTAAAGGGATAGCTCAGAAGCAGTATGGTAATATGAACAGTGGCAATCTTTAATCTTGCAACAAATTTAGTTTTGCACTTTAAACTTACTGCTTATTACTCAAAATGTGCTGTGTGATACATACAAAGAGCTAAAAATATATAATATACTCCTTTCTAAAAATGGCATAACCCAGTATTTTCTTCTGATAAAAGAACATCAGACAGTTGGTAAGGCACTTGTAAGATGCTTGATATGTACTTCAAGCACTATGGTAATCCTTCTTTTCTTGCCTTATTCACTGGAATGGTCTAATACACTCTACCTCTGCAGCATTAGCCTTTTGGTTGGTAATCCCTGTGCATGACTGCATGCTCAGGTGCATCACCAGCACACCTGCATCCACTGATGTGCCAAAAATGGAGACAGCTGCATTTCACAGTGCCCAAAGCAGCTCTGCATTCAGCTCCCACAGCCTACCCAAGCAAATGCCATTGGCAGCCACAGCGTAGCTGTCATGATCCCACACTCCAGAGCCTGTCCCCATGGACTGACAGTGGCCTGCACATCCCACATGCAGGAACTGGATGATTAGTGTCACATTTATTCCATTTGGCAGAGCCAAGCTGGTCGAGGCTGACAGTAAAGGCTAGTAAAATCACTGCCACTGACTTTGCAAAAGTTTTCAGTTTATCAGCTGTCTCTTACCAGCAAAATCCTTAAGGTCCCACCTATCAAAGTCCCCTGAGAAGCCAAGCAGGAAAAGCATTGCTTTCCACACAAGAGTGTCAAAATAGAATGCGAATACATTAATGTCAATAAACCATGTCCAAGACTCTTCCTAATTTTACTCCACCCGGCAGTGATTTCTGTGGCTGAACACAAGACAGAGATCCTGAGACTGCCTGTTTCTTCAGCACTGATTGACTGTTCTGTGCCCATTATCAGAGGTAAACAGCACACGGAGAAAACCACTGGAGCACAAGTCCCCAGGCAACGAGGCAAGAGTGCTCCCAATTAACTGGAATCAGAACAGCTTACAAGAACTATTAACAACTTGCACACCACACCTTTCTAACCACTTTTCCCCTCATTTTTCTGGCTAGAAGATGGTAAGGCTTGATGTGCTGATGAGACTATAGATTTATAACCTTCATCTGTGTTCCTGAAATATTGTTGCTTAATCCCCTCTTTCATTTCTCAGCATCTTGAATTGATATATTCTTGTAAATGCTAAACACTACATTAATTCTATGAGTTTCTTAGTCTTCATGGAGCTCTAATGGTCAGAAACATCCCATTCTGCTAATGTCTTTTTAACACTACTCATGGTTTCTACCTCACTCACTCTCTTTATTAGTAATACAGACCCATAACCAGTAAATAGGACAATATATGTGAACATGCATATTCTTCTTTGCTCCCTCTCAGCTTTTGCAATCTCTTCTGGTACCTGTAAAGCAGAAATCCAAAAACATTTCTCCGATACTGTTCTGCAGATACAGTGTTGTCATGTTGACTGTTCTCTGTTTACTCCTTCCAGTGTTAACAGCCAGGTAAAGATGTCAATCAACAAGCTGAGTTATCCAGCTCAGTGTAAAATAAACACCCACACTCACCCATCTCTCCAGTCTTCTTCAGTTGCTCAAAGCTGGAGTACCAAACACATAAAATTAATGTTTCTTGTAAACTCATCACCTTGTTATGAAACAATTCCTAACTTCCAAAGGCTAAATCCTGTGGAACAGTACGGTTAATTCATTCATTTGCTGAGAGAATGATGGTACATCATTGGTTTTAGAAAATTTGGTTTAGTGACCAGAGCAAACAAAAGCAGAATGTTCTTTCAGCAGATTTTTTTTTCCATGTGCACCTGCATACAGCACCAATGAAATAATTTTTTAGTGTCTCTGGTATGGTTGATGAACTACTTTTGTTTGTCTCTGTTGATAATCTTGCCAGAAAAGATATGATTGTGATTTGTTTCAAAGCAAGGAGACCACCTCTTGTACTTTGATGTCATCTTTTTGCCTGTGAAGCTTCAACTTGTCCTTCAGGGAAATCTGGAGCTAGGAAGATGTTAGCAAAAGGTCGATTTCTGATGAATGCAATATTTTCTACTGCAATGTATGTGTTGCTCATGTTGTCAGTATTCTACACTTCTGGTTTTATACTTCTTGATTTTATATACAGTGATAATAACTCGGACAGAGAACTTCTGCAATATTTATATGGGCAATGGTAGTAATCCTTCCAAACATCATCTTCACCAAGTTATATTCCACCTGTCCATCCTCAGCTAATGTATTGCATTTACTTCATTCATGCTTGTCTTTTAAGTACACATTTTATTTCTGAGAGAAGTAGTGCAGCTTACCTGTCATTGATCAACTTGCAGCCTCTCTCAGTTTCCAAGATGTTTCCCTCATTAGGATCTTAATGCCCAGGGGTTTTTTTATTGCATTCAAAGAGTGTTTTTACCAGGAATCCACTTCAATAATTCTGAGAATTTTGAATCTGTGGTGTTTCCTTCTTAACAAACTTTGGTGGCATTTGGAGATGGAAGAGGCTGTGGACCCAGGAAGCTGAGAGGAATATCCCGTTAGGTTGCATCCATTGTTGACATGAAACTGGCATTCTTGAAGTAACAATTGTGCCTTGCCAGGAAGGGAATGCTACTGACTCCTTTTTCAGTGTCTACTTCTTCAGATGACACATGTATGTAATCTAAAACTATTAAATACATTGTAGGCAGCAAAACAAGCTTACTGGTACCTTTTAAGTAAGACTAAAAATACCAGATGTATAAAAAACAAAGGGCACAGCGTAGGTAACTATCCTGAAAAAGTTATTCAACTGGTAATTGTGTCATATATGAAAAGTTGGGGTTTAGGAACAACCGAAGGATATCCTTGAGACACTGTATTGCTTAATATCAAGGTCACTACTTTTGATTCTAGACAAAGTCATACATTCATGCAACACTTTTAAGAACAGTCAATCATAAACTTCACTAGAAACCTCAAACTGATGACATTTTAGCCCAAAAATGAACTGTGAAACAATTTCTTAGAATAGCCTCAGTCTGGACAGAAAGAAATATCAGTGCATAAATATTACCATATGCATATGCTCTTTTAATTTCCAAAACTGATATTAACTGTTGGACTGACTGTCCCTGGCGAGGATCAACCCCAGTGCCTGGGAAGCTCTAAGCCGACACAGAGGGAGCACAAGCAGATGAAATGAACTTGAGCTAAACCCAAATCAGTGGATTATTTATGTATTTACAGTTGGTTGCATTGGAGCCTTAAAGGGCTTATGACCAATACCAGAGATGTTACCACCCCATCAGCAATGCAAGACATAAGCCCTGAAAGAAGGGAAAGCTTTGCATTTTCTTAAATGAGTGGAGATGATTTTCCATGGATCGCTGAGGAAGGCAATAATTGCCTCAAGGCTTATTGCAGTTTAGGCAGGCAGAGTTTCTCAATTCCTCCTGGTGGATCATCAGAAGGCAGCACAAAAACAGGGCAAATGATAAAAATTCCTATATTTTTGACAGCAAAACTGTTGAAACAGTTTGTTGCCAAGATCCTTGGAGGAGGCAGAAAATAGCAATATTACAGGAGGGATAGAAGTGTCCTTTAGCATTATCCACAGTTGCCCATATGGATACCCCAAGTGCTACTGCAAAGGTTGAGTGTGAACCTTGGAGGACACAACTTAGAGAAAACAGGATGCATCTTCACAGCCTTGTGCACAGCCAAAATCCTTTCCCTCCAGGTATCTTACACACATATATAGACCATATCCAACTAAAAAAAAGCAATACATGAAAAGGCTGAAAACAGTTTATTCTTTCCTGTTGTCACTAATCCTTGAAATCATGAATATACAAAATGTCTCCTCAAACTGCTCATTTCTTTGTGCTTCAAAAGGAAATAATCCATTGTATTCTGATCTGCCAGGCAGCAGAGAAACTTCATTTAGAATAGTTGCAGGTGCAAAAAGGTTGCTGCAGTCAAATAAATGGCTGAGCCTTCAAAAATGCAACCTCATTTGGAACTGCTATTTTTATTATGACTGATGTTCAAAGGAAAAAGAGAATAAATATTTTCATCCAGTCAGATGCCTCATTCCAGTAGTGTCACACAGCAGAGAACCATTAGAAAGACATCCTTTGATCTGGAAGTTTATGTAACACAAGTTTTCAGTCACTTGTCATGTGCAAGGGAATTTCAAAATTATAGGAAATGTATTTGTCAGCTTTCAGCACAGTGAAACCTCCAGGCAAACCCACACAGGTAATTGCGTGTATATCAAAAGGATCTCAAATATTTTCCAAAAATTACCACTTTGTTTAGAGACAAGGTGAGGGCTACCTTTTCTTCACGGTGGCAAAGATGAAGATAGCGCAAAGACACTTCTGACTGAATAGTAATTATGTGCTAAAATTGCCTGCTAAAACCTTCAAGGTGCTGTCTGAGAAGTAGAATAGTCTTATCTTGGGTGTACTCAAGTCTGTGACATAAAGGATTTGGTGAAGAGCAAGTTATAACAAAAAAATCTAAATCACAAAACAAATTCTTTAGTCAGATGTGTAACTTATCTAAAAACCCCTCAGAGCAAAAAAAACCCACAAAAATAATTTCACACTGTGATACAAGTTCACTCTTGGACAACCCAATCTCATAGCAAATAAGATAAACTTACCCTGAATCAATCTTTTTCTGTAGGGGGAAAAAAAGTGTTGAATTTTAAGGTCCCAAACGTTTAATAAAAAGTTGGATCAGAACAATTTTTGTACACAGTGTCTCAGTACAATGAGTACACACAAACTTCCAGAACATTCAACATTAGTTTTCTCAACTTTTTAAAATGTGGAATTTATTACATCCTCTCCTATCTCTAATGCAGCCACAGAAGGAATATTTTTCTCTGTGAAAGGATTTGGGCAGATGCAGCAGTTTGCTGAATACGGATTCTGCTAAGGCTGAGCTTCTATTAAAACTGTCAGTGGAACAGGTATGGATTTTTATGACTAGGTTTACGAAAACAAAATGTACTGAAATACATTAGAAGTGATAACATGCAGCATTTTCACCAATAAATTGAGGTTTGTGGTGACTGACAGTACATTTCAAAGCAGCAGAAATACACATTTGAGATAAAAAAACACCTGATTTACCAAGGGAAATGCTGTTTTCCTGGGAAAATGACTAAAAATAAGGCCTTTTCTCTGCGCTTTTCTGTGCAACCCTTCTCTCCTAGCTTGGACCTATTCCACATGGCTCTGATCTGGTGGCAAAGAGCCAGTGAGTCCCCAAAGGTCACAGCCTGAGTTTTGGAGGACACATCAGACCAGGCTCCATCCCCTGGTGCTGCACAGAGCCCACGGTGCTTCCCACATCCTTTGCCTCTGGCAACACAGCTTTGCTGAATGAGCATTCTCAAAAGAAAACCTCCTTTTCCAGTAAAGCTTCTCAGATAACACCAACCCCCCCTTAAAAATCTAATCTACCTCTGCTTTTAAACACAAAATTTATGGTTTCCGAGATCCACAAATTAACTATCCATGTTACATTTGCTCCATATTTTTTTTCTTAATGTGCTGTTGAAAATAAGTAAAATCTTGCTCAGTTTAGAAACATTGCCCCTCACTGAGGCATCTCTAAAGAGCTCAGCTTAGAGATAACAAAAGAACACTGAAATTATCCAGTGGTCTCTATTTTGTGGGTTTAATTTAATTTTCTTGCTAAAGCCAAAAGCAGTCTCCCTGCAGAGCACTGGGAGCAGAACAGTCACCGTGTTAGCACCAAATTTAAACAAATCACATATGTGGGTTTTCATCCTATGGAAACAATCGTGACTTACAGGAATAAGCACAATTATATATTTATTTAGTGTATCATTAAAGCCAGGGAGGTTGTTCTATAAGAAATGTTTAGATATAAGAGTGAGGCAGAGGGGACTGAATTTATGGAGAAGCTTTGCCAAAAGATCACTGTAAAATGAAACCTGTTTCAGTTGCATTCAAAGTGGGTTGGTAAGCAATTCTGATATAGAGCTTCCAGGGTTTTGTATGGCTTTTGAAAGATTATACATTCCTAAAAATCCCGGAATACCCATGGCATAAAAATCCCACTATCAACTCTGGGTGACAGCATTATAAGCTTAGTGGTTATCCTACTCTTAATTATAAATAAACCCTTTTTTACTTTATTAATAGAGCTCAGCTTTTCTATATTATCCAAATTACTGGAAGATGCAGTTTTGTCTAATTTGTGTCCTATGCTGAAACAAAAACAGCATTTTTAGCTTCTAGTAAATTGTCCTGAGGGTTTTCAGTGCTGCCTGGCAGACTCAGACATAAAGTATAGCAGAAAGAGAATTTAATTCCGATAATGAAATTCCAATTTTATACTGTGATGAGATTAAGAAAGCCAGGTAACATTACTGGCTAAATTATGGGTATGTAAAACTGCAGCATGCAAAACATTAGGCTACTATTTTATTACTCAATTACATATTAATACAGAATTAAAAGACATCATGGTGCGATTTTACTGCTAACCACATCTGTTTGCATTTTTTTATAACAACCACTAGTCCTTTCATAAGAAATTTCCTTCTTAAAGTCTGAATTACCATACCAAGAGGAAAGCTTTAAGAACTGAACAATCAACATGGCTAATCACAAACATTTAATAAAGGCCTTACACTGGAAAATGGTGTTCATTCAAAGCATTCTCTTAGGATAATTTTAAACTTTAAATGAAAAGCTTAAATCAATGTAAAAAGGGAAGGGAAGGGAAGGGAAGGGAAGGGAAGGGAAGGGAAGGGAAATCTGCCCAGAAATACAGATTCTAATGTGGTTCAGCAGTTTCTGGAGCAGATTTTGGTGCTGTTTTCTCTGTTCTGGTACTTGGGCCAGATCCCTGGCTAAGCTGCCCATCCATCATGGGCTGCAGTTAATGAATCCCCTACAGCTTCAAGACCACAGCTCATTCATAAGGAAAGTGTTTACAACTCACCTCCAGTACAATTCCAGCATGCTATAGCATTTTTAATTTACTTTTTCCCATTTGCAGCCAAAGCCAAAAGAAAGTGGGAGCAGGAGGACTTATTCTAGTTAATGGGGACAGGGCACATGTGAAAAAACTCCCAGCCATGTCTGACTCAGGATGTTTGTGGCTGCATTAGGGTATTCTGTTCAGTTTAGAGCAGCAAGGAGGTTTTGAAGTGAATCCTTAAATGATCCTGATTTCCAACACATTGGTTTGGTCTTCAGCATAGTATTGGTGAGGGTGAAATAAATTTCCTCTGGAGGAAACTACATCAGAAGCTCTTCCCCAGGTGTTCACCAAATGCAGTCCAAATCCCACTTCCCAATGGGGTGTAGGAATACAAATCAAGGGCAGGTCCTTTGGACAGCTTCAACTACATATAAGGGGGAAATACTCTGTCCAGAGCAGCAAGTTTGGTTTGAAATAAAGTTTATATGTAGCTATAGGGGGTGCTCAGTGTCAGCTCCTCTGAGTTGTCTTCCCTAACACAGATATAGCCAGGGCTGGTCAAATTTAAAGTATCTCCGTATGCTGTTTTTATTTGGTGTTCAAACTGGTACATATGCACTGGTACAAACACTGCCCAGAGCGCTGTGGAAATCAGCCTGTCCTCTCTTCGTCAGTGCAAACCATCATCCTGGGTATGAGACAAAATCTGGGCATAGCAGAGGTGGAGAGACCAAAACCAAAGCAACCTGCTTTCTCATTCTAAGGGATAAGAATGGCATCACTGCAGTTCTGTGCAGTCATTTAAATATTTTTTTCCCCATCAGATGAACTTTATGAGACAAATATCTAATTTTCTTGGAATCCCCAAAGAGGCAGCAGTCATAAAATCCATGTTTCAGCCTCCTGCACACAGCACAGACAATGTCAAGCAGAACAGACATCACCATGATCTCACATAGAAACTAGGAAGCAAACAAGTGGCCCATGTCTTCCTGAGCTGCCAGAAAAACAAGTGAGCGAGAGGCTTACTTGGTTCGCAAATAAAATTCACTTTCCAGCTTCTGAACAGCTCCGAGGAGTACAAAACACTGCACAAATGAATCTGCACCTTAAAGCTATATCATCTTCGCAGCATTGTTTCTGCACATTAGCAGAAAAGAGAAGAAATGTCAAGGATACAGCCACAGGCTGAGCTGTGCATTAACATCAGCTTGTGGCTTTGAGTCCTACTCTGGCACCAGGAGGAGCCACTGGTGTTGGGGAAGATAAACAAATGTTACCAGATGGAAATTCCTCCAATAAGAGAAGAGCCTGCCTCATAAATTACTTGATCAAGGATGGACGATTTACAGCTATCTATAATTCTTTTCTCACTTTTACAAGATCTGGGAAAACTCTAAGGAGATGTTTCAAGGCCTGCAGATAACGTTTGTTTTCCCTAATTAGTCCTTGAAGGCAAAAGTTACCTTATGATGAAAACCAGAACTGGATTGCCTAATCCCTACTTAGCATAGTTAATCCCCCTCATTAACATGTCTTACCTCCTCATTAACATACTGCGTTTCTCGGTTCTATATATTGTAGCGCGACTTTCAATAAAATGTTTCAGTTTTCACCCCCAATCTGGGACCGTTTAGTTATTGACCGCTAACACACTGGTGGCTCACCAACACACAGAAGCACCCAGGTCAGAGAAGCACCATTGTCAGACAAACCTTTGTCGGTGGTTCTGTGAAACACAGAACAAAGATAATCCTTGTGCCAAAAATAAGCGGGAAAGGAGGTGGGGAGGAGGAAGCTGTGGCCAGGCATTCAGGAGGTTAACCTCATGAATATGAGTGCTGAGGGAGGGGGCATGTTGTTTGCTGGAGGAACGAGTGGCTGGCAGCTGGTGTGGGACCCAGAACCTGGCAGAAATGTTGAAGGGGACAACCAAAACACAGCCCTTGCAATGGGGTACAGGAGTTCTTTCCAAGCACTGTGCTGAGTGGAAGAGGAGCTGGCACAGTGCGTAAGAATGGGGCAGTACACGGTATAAGTCAGTGTAATTCAGCAAGACAGGCAGTGGCTGCTCATCATAAGCTACAGTCACGACTGTGCTGACTTTTTGGCACAATCAGTGATTTACTCATTACTTAAATGTTGCACTGTGAGCCACAAAGCATTGGCTGAGGACATCTCACTGTACGTTTGTGCACGAAGATACCCAGAATGCAACATCACACAGAAATATTCCTGTCTCTCCTATAAAAGCCCCATATACTGGTTATGTTATACCTGTATCTACAGGCTGCCATTGTCCCCACATTTCCCTGCCACTTTGCAGATGACAAGTTCACGTGCACAAGCTGTGATCCATCCCTCTGTTCACTTACCAGAGTCAGTGAGGGAAGGGAACACTGGTTAGGAGAAGTTTTTTTGTTCATCTTGCCACAAAGAGTTCCTATTCTGAAGAAAGCAATTCCCCATTATCAATGTCCTTGTGAGATGAACTAACCTGGGATCTGTGCCTGTCAGGAAAAACAAACTGCAATAGCTAAGAATGTGATAATAAATGCAGTGTCATAGCCTCCAGTACTAAAAATTAAGTCTGCCCTACAACATTTACCTAAAGTGATGTGCAACATTTCCCTCCAGGCATTAAACAATAAGTTATTAAGTTGTATATGAGGAAAGGGCATAGCAAACCCTCGGCCAGCTGCTTTGCTTTCTCTACTTGACACACTTTTTTGCCCGTTGCAATTAAGGAGTAAGTTTATAGGGCAGCTGAACTATTTCTATGGTAATAACGTGACTCAATGAGCAATATTTATCTCTTCATGCAAATGGTAAACAGGGGACAATGAATACCTAAATTTAGTATTTGACCACATACGGAATGTTGTATTAGGAAGTGATATTCTCCCAAATTCTGCCAAATTAGAAGTGAGACTGGCAGGGAATTATTTGGTACACCTCCTTGTCTTTAATTTTCATTGCACCTCACACTAAAGTCTCTCTAGCAGCCTGGTAATAGTGAAACCAGGACCAAGTGGTAGTTGACAGCAGAGATGAACAAAGCAGAACACAAACAAGCTCTGTATTGCCCAGCACCATTGGTCAGCGTGTTGTTTTCAGCCAGAAACCTGCTGCAAGAGCAACCCCTGACTCTGTTTTTTGGTCACAGCAGCTTGAAGAAGATACTACACAGGAGGCAACCGAGAGTCAAAGTCACACAAACCCAAAATCATGACCCCCCATCTGTCTGGGCATTTCAGTGCCAGGCTGGGAGTAACAGTTCAAGCCATTCTGTTCAGGCTACAGCAAGGTGTACTGACAGCTGAAAACTCAGCTGAAAACAAAAGGGTCATATGTCATTTATTGATTCAACCCACCTTCTAACAATCACAGCAAGTATCTGGGATGCAGGGAAGAGAGGGGTTTGTGTATTTGTTCTCTTCTACCTCTGGCTGCATGGAGGGGGACGAATCCATTTAACAGCATTTAATCCCTCTCATGGCAAAGCTGGGCTAAAGCTTCACATCTGGCTGACAAAAGGGAAATATCATCCAGGTAGTGGAAGAGGGACAATTTCAGTGGGAAACAGCCAGAGGATTGGCAAGGAGCCATGAATATCTCACAGGGGCTGGCTACAACAGAGTGCATCTGACTGATGGAGCTATGCTCGTTTGCACAGACTTTTTGTCTCTGCAGGAATGTGCCAGAAGAGACACTCTGTGAGGGAGATGCAAAGACATGAAGGAACAATGAGACCATCACCAGCTTGCAGCAGAAATCCCTGGGGTGCACATCTGAACTGCAAAGTGAATATGCAGAGCACCAGCATCTGCAGGGGTGGGAGCATCCTTCCATGTTTTGTCTTTGTCCTTGGAACGTTCTTAATGGTGCAATTTAAATTTTATGGCATGTTCTGTAATCTGAGGTGGCTGTGAGTCACACAGAGCAGGGAGGAAGGATCAGTTGCAATGTGCTTCTCTCATCTCAGCAACAAGTTAATAATTCACAACTCTTTAATCCTCATCATTATCTGTTGCTGGAAGTTTTGTGATTCTCTATTAGCTCCTTAGCTCTCAACAAATTAATATTGCTCTTACTTTGTTTGATGTACACCCTTCATCAAATTTAAATGCCTGCCATTCTTGTGAGCTCCTACTGAGGGATGCAATAATGGGGGATACTGGGACCTGGACAACTTTGTAGGGTGAGGAAGGCATGGAGATGTCCCTATGCCCTGCCAGTACACCTTCATGCAGTTCCTGTTTTACCAAGAAGCACTCATGCTCAGACATTAAAGCTCAACAGATTTAAGGTGAGTATGGGCACATACATACGTGGGAGATGGAACATTCATACAGCATAGCCCAAAAAACTTTCCATCCATGCCACAGATGGAACTTGCTGAAGCTGAGCTACCAAAATCCTCTTTCTTCCCATGGAAGGACCTTACAAACCCATTCTCTGTCTTGCTATAGATACTTGCTCTGTGGTGGTGTTCAAGTCTCTACTAGTGAGTACTGAGTTCTATTGGCCATGAGAGGATCGCAGGAGGACTCTTAAGACAACTACAGCTCTTCAGATTGTAGCTTCCACCTTTCTCAAGCCTTCTGAAATTGTTGCTGGGAGGGTTTTTTCTTTGTTGTTTGGGGGATGTGTGGAGGGAGGATCCCCCTGAAGAAACCACACTTGAAAATTATATCCCATTCCTACCTTCCATTTAACAATTACTTGCCATTTGCTTAACTTCAGGGGACTGTCAGAGATGTTTTGTTTTCTTTTAGGCTGTTCTAACACCTGTTCCACCTTGTTCAAGGAGCAGTAAGTCCTGATTTAAGGTTAGAAAACATTCAGTAAAGTATGTCTCCCTTTGGACAAGATCACTCTTTTTAGACTATAAAACTGGATAGTTTCCTGGGAAACAGAACTAAGTAAAAACATAAATTACAATGTTCCTGTTTTAAAGACTACTTTTCTTACTGCTCCCTAGAGTTCCCTGATGTAACATTTATTTCAGTTTTGCATCATATTTAGCACTCTCATGAAGAGGAACAACCACTTAATGATATTAAAATATTTATGTCAGCAGTATGCTCATAAACAAGGTAAAGCAACTTAACCTCTTTTAATGCATGCTGGTCCTAGCAGTGTGAAAACCTAATGCAAGAATAGCACTAGAAAAGCCACCAGAAAAATAATTTCATCTCAAGAACAGAAACTACAACAAAGGAAGAGAAAGAAGTATATATTCAGTATCTTAAATGCTTAGAAATAAAATAAATACAGAATAAGTCGGCAAATGCTGTATCCTACAACAAGCTTCTCCCTTTAGCTGGCAAAGCCATAAGCAGAGCTGTGCCATCTGCCCTCTCTACAGGCTTCTTGCCACTTCTTTCATGCCCGTTTGATGAGTGCAAGCTGATCCAGTCCAAACATGAAGATGCCCTCCTGACAGTTCTGCAAAGTTCTGCATATCTTTGAGATCTATGTTTGCTTGTACATGGCCTTTGGCCAGCACATACATAGTTTCCATCACAGATCTAGACTTCAGTACCTCTGACCCTGCTATTACATTGTTCATGCAAAGAGACCTGAAGCTCAAAACTGCAGAAGCCAACATACACAGCACTGATCTTCCTGAAGGCCTGAGCAAGGAGCAGGAAAAGCCAAAAGGCCATTGTAGAACCATGAGAAAGTTTTTGAGTTGATTCCAATCAAAAGAGAAATGTTGTGTCTGGTTTGGTGCATTCCAGGTGACCCTTGAGTTCTGACAACTTAGCAGGTAGGGCCCTTCCATACAGAGGGCAAGATTGGATGAAAGACCTGATCCATCTGCAATATTTACAGCAGAGCATTCATTTTGGATCTCTGGCCCCCACAGAAAAATATTCTCAATGTAGGACTTGGGCATGCACAAGACAAACTCCCCCTCCCCCCCCACCCCAGTTTTGTGACAACACATAGATCTCCACATAAACCTAATCCTTGCTACTCAATGGCCTTCAGATTTATTGAAAATAAGTCAAACATTTTTCCTATAAGCTTGAGTGAGGAAAGAGACCACACTGTAGACAGACTGCTGCAGAATAATAAATTACTAGTAGTAAAACACTCCACTACTTCACACTTCTGTAACCTTTAGGGGAACAAGACTTAGCTTTTTAATGTTTCTGTGAAATGAACAGTGAAGAACTATCTGCTGAAGTCATTGGCTCTTCCCAGTCATGAAAACATTCTTAACAAGGCCCTGGGTATGTGGCTGGTGGGATAAACCCCATGATAAATAACCATAGATGGGCCTCAGGGCAAGCAGACCCCTCTTTCCCATGAGCTGTGAAGCACTGGGTGGTAAAGGTAGCAAGTTATCTTTCAGAGCAACTGTTTCATGCTTTTATGGTGGATGTTCAAAAGCTTTTCTTGTCAAATGGCAGTTTTATTAACAAATTTAAACATCTCATGACTTTTCGCTTCAACTGTCTATTTTTTGCAGACTCTTGTAGGTAGAGAGGACCTTGCACACACCTTGGACACAGCAGTATTGATGTTGAACAGGCTTATTTCCCTGCACTACACAATACAGCACATGCTGAGGTCCAGAAACGCAAGAGAAAACTCAAACATAAAATTCAATGCCTTTCTGGTTGCAAAGAAAACCACATTTCTTCCCAACACAACACCTCTGACAAGCCTTTGTTTGGGCTTTTTTCAGTAATGATCACACCAGTACAGAGACATGAGAGCTGTCCTGCAGAACTGACTGAGAGAGCAAAGGCAGCAGCAGGGAAGGGAAGTCCCTTCCTGTCTGTGCCTGGGAGTGACAAATCAGTAGCTACAGCCAGCACTCGTTTTGGAGAGCTGACCCATGCAGCCTTCAGATCACAGCTTGCACCTTCCTCAAGGCTCCCTCTCTCCTGCCTATTTCTGCTTGTATAAGCTGTGGGCATCAACACATGCCTGTACCCTATAGCACAGGAGTTTGTCTTTTTCTCCTTGTATTGCAAGAAGGATAAGAAAAAAACAAGGCACACAGGAGTCTCTAAGAAAGATTCTTACTAAATACATAGTTTTTGTGAGGCTGCTGTTAGAGTAGTAGCTTTTTACTGACCCTGGAAACACAGAGCAGAGGGCTCAGAAATAATTTAATCCCTTTGACTATACCCAAGGTCCAGTGAGTGTTGCCCATCATGCCTTGGACTACTATTTAAAACATTTAAGGCATTATAATCTCTTCAGGTTCTGTAGTGAATTTATCTTTCACCACTGTTTGTCAACCTGACCCTGACCAGTGGCTGAAAAATCTACCTTATTACCTTGGGAAGCTCAGTCTCTGCCAGCTGTGCAGGGCCTCCTTCATTCCACTCAAGTAAGAAGCTACTTCAGTGGAAAAAACACACTGAAGCTGCTTTTCATCAGATCAGAGACTGCAATCACTAATTCAGTCAACTCACAAGGACTCAGAGAGCCAAGTGTCTTTCTGCTTTTTTACCATGGGCTTTGATGAAGCTGGCATTATCATGCTAAATTACAGTTCAGGACTGCTGTTCATGTTCAGATTTATCAGAAGAAAGCTATTAGACGTCTTCAGTACAGTGCCAATTATGCAGTCCCCAACACATAATTAAGTGAGGCCCCAAAGTATGTATTTTAATCAATCCCTGTTCAGCAAAGCATTTACGTGCTGGTGCTTTACTTCAACACTCATCCAGCAAGCACATCAGTCCTTTTGTGAATAGGGAAAAGCATGGGAGCATTAAGAACTGTTCTCCCATGTTATTGGGCCAGCCACTACTGGGATAAGAGACTATACTGCTTGGGTAATGGCTGATATTTTCAAAGTGCCTCTATGAATCAGAAGCCAAAACCAGTTTCTAGAGTGACCTAGGCATGGTGCCATAACTGTGGTGAGTCAAGGACAAAAAAACCCACAAGTTCTGAAGGAAGCAGCAGTCTTTACTACATGGTGTGAAGCTGGATGAAACTTGTAGACTTTAGGCAGCAGAGATCTTTTTACAGGCAGTAAAGCTAGAATTTACCCAGTTTGACCTGAGCTGGCTCCAGGTAAGCTATGCTGTCTTAACAACTCACCCAGGATTTGCCTGCAGTCAATGGACAACACATGGAGTTACCAAGGATGAGAGGAAATGGCCTCAAGTTGCCTACCAGGGGAGGTTTAGATGAGATATTTGGAAAAACATCTTCACTACAAAGATTGTCAAGCATTTGAACAGGCTGCCCAGGGCAGTGGTGGAGTCATCACGCCTGGAAATGTTCAAAAAACAGATGAATGTGGCAGCTGGGGATATGGTTTAGTGGTGAACGTGGAGGTGCTGGGCTAGAGGTGGTCTTTTCCAGCCTAAATGATTCTATGAATTCATCCCACAAGAAGGTTTCTGGCAAAGGTAGGATGAATCATGCTCTGTTTCTGTGGTTTTGGAAAAGCCCACACAAGTAGTTGAGATTACACACATGGGTTTCATCAGACCAAATGCAAGTATCCATCCAAGCTCCCTCGCACTAACACACCACAAAGCAGACATCTAAACTGAGATAAATCATGCTCTCATACCTATTACTCTTCAGCCTGGCCAACTCTGACTAGCTCAGCTACAAAGAGAATGCTATACCCAGTCCCACAAACACCAGAGCCTAGTAGTGTGTCTTCCCATGGATGGCCACCAAATGCCACCCCAGAAGGACACAGGTCTGGAGTGACTCCATTAGCACCCCTGTTTGTCATGGGAGCTTGGGGAGTGAGATCCCATGGACCCTACACAACCACCACCAAGATGACTTCAGGTGAACCCCTCCTTGATTTCCTTTCCACCTTCTTAGTGGCTCAGTGGGGTGCAGCAGATCTGCTTCCAATTGCCAGACAGAGCAAGAAACAAAAACAGGCATTAAAGGCCAGTCAGTTACACACACCTTGGGCTTTCTTAACAAAGACAGGCAGATAAGTTTGACTGATCGCCCTTTGAACCAACATCAGGCAGGGATCATTTCAGAGTAAAGTGGTATGTCCTCCCAAAAAGCAAAGAACCTATAAAAATGTGTATTGACTTAGAATGTTGCTACGCAGCCTGAACTACAGCAGTGGGAGCCTCTCTGTAATCCATTACAGCTGTGTAAAATGTAATAAAACTACTACAAGGTGCCCTAATTCCATTTACTAATAATCATAAAAGTATTTGAGATGCATCGAATGAACTGTTTAGAAGACGGCATTTTTCAAAGATGATTTGTAGTCCAAAGAAAAGCCTTTAATACCATATAAATTAGATTTTATGTACAATAATATTTAAAACCATTGCAGAGGAGGTGTTTTTGTTGTTTTATAGTCACTGTTCAGTCTTCATTGAATAATTTCTTTGAAGAAAATGCTTGGCTTCTGAGTTCTTCCCAATGAATCACAGAGCAAGAGTAATATCCTAATTTGTCATTTTTTTATCTGCAGATGCCATTGTGTTCAGTGTAGCTCTACCCAGTTAATCTGCACAGTTTCTGATGAATTGCATTTAGTAAAATACACAAATTATTTTTCACTTAACTAACATTCTGAGCAGCTCCACCAACAAATCAATTCTTGCATGATGCAAAAGCACATTTTTCCAGAAAGAGAGGCTGGGTGTGCCAGAGAAATACATAGCTAAACAAATCAACCGCTAATTGATCTGCTGTAGCATTGATATCAGCTAGTTTGATAAGTTGAAAGTGACAGCCATATTTTTATTTCTGTCTTACCGTGAGCTTTTGCCATCCTTAGGCACTCCCATGGCATCGTGGAGCATACAACTGAGGTACAATGTCCTCTGCTCCCATTTCCTCCAGGAGAGCAGGAGATTCCCGCTAGCTCCTATGAACATTGGGCTGAGTGTTGCACTGAATTTTTCCATTGCACCAAAATATTGAAGATACGTCCATTCTTTTCACCTGGCATGGTCTTGCAGAGCAAAGCAGACACCTCAGGCTTGCCTTAGCCTCCTCTCCCCCCACCCATACAGGCATCCCAGCAAGCATCAAATCTTCTCCCATATACAGAATTTTGCACCCAGTTGCCATTTGTAAAGCTGGGCTATGAACACTTACCCCCCACCCCTCGCGGTGACATGACTTAAATATTGAGTCACAAATAAGTCAAGCTTTTCAAATGTGGTTTATTTAGATGGACAGATGAAAAGAATCTATGAAAAACAGTGAAACAGAAAGTCTGTCTCTCACCAAGATTTCTGAGCACCCAGAGAGTTTTCAGCAAACCACTGCATCACCAGCAAAAGTCTCACAGAAGGAGCAGTGCTGGGTAACACTGCTGGTGGTGAGTGGGGTATGTTAAAAGGAGCATTCTCACATATAATGCATCTGCCAACTCCGTTCAAACTTCCCCCACCTACAGCTTGTGCTTGTAAAAAGAAAAAGAGAAGAAATCTGGAAATCTGAGCAGCACTGGGCTGCTATATACTTTTCAGAAGTATTCACCAAGACCTATATTGTCATCAGCTTTTATGCCCTTTTCTACCTATCAGTGGCACAAAGCAAATGCATTATCTCCAAACTCTTCCTCATTTTTTGCAGGAGAAAAGGGAGTCTCTGAGGCCAGTTATAACAGCAGACAGAGAAGGAGGAAGCCTATGAAAAGAAACAACACAGACAAACAGAAATTTTGACAGCTCTCCCATCTCACCCTCCCTTGTCAAAGAAATGTTTGGGGAAGGGGAGGTGGGGGGAGAAACCACTAACCTTCCATTCAGAGAAAATTCTTAATCTATTTACTTATTTCTTGAATGTAAGTTTATACGACATCAAAGAAGTCACCATTTTCCTTTACATCTTACATAGGAGAAAAGTATTGTGGAAAAATACCCTTTCCATCCATGCTGTTCGACAAAGATGTGACCAACTCTGGCTTGAGGATTTGCCTCTGCAGTGAAGTTTGATCACTATAATGCACCATGTAATTCTCAGAACATAGTTATACACATAGGCCACATAGACAGTCCTACTCTAGTGTAACACAGCCTTTTTTCCAGCTCAGCTTATCCTTTTAACCAGTTTAAATTGTACTGAAAATAAATATTATCACTACAACAGAGGAGGATTTACAAGGGAGGTATATCCTCACAGTTACAATTTCGTGATACACAAGAGCCTTATCCACACTCCTGGAAATCAGCTCTGTTCGTACTGAATAACCAGAAGCCCCCAGGTGAGTTTGGGTAACACTTAGATGATTAAATCAAGGACAACTGGACAGGTTCAGTCTAGTTCAGAAGACTCAATGCCCATTTTCCACCATCTCAGACATCAAATAAGCATTTGCACCATTCAAATCTCTGCTCATCACTTTCCCTTCAGTTTCATACACTACCTGCTCTGCACTGCCCATGCTTGTGGGCCAGCAGTGGATTAGCAGAGCAAATGGTGCTCCTGATTTCTCTGGCCATTCTTTCATGCACTCTTCCATTTGGAGCAGGGCTTTAAATACACCAAGTGTAGACACACAGGAAACTCATTCATTTACAGCACCAAGCCTGACAGAGTTCAAGAAACATCTGGATGATACTCCCAGGCACATGGTGTGACACTTAGGGATGGCCCTGTGCAGGGTTAAGGGTTGGACTTGATGATCCTTGTGGGTACCTTCCATCTAAGTATATTGTGTGTGATTCTGTGTATTCCACTGCAATCAGAGCAGCTGGTTTATGCCTGTTGGTGGGACTTGGTCCTCTAACCTGAGCAAAGCAAGCTCTCATTCAGGAAATCCCACCTGCTTCTCACTCCACAAAAACTCAATCAGAAATTATTCCCAGGCAGTGCCAGCACAGAAGACCAACAGTGACCATCAGCTAAGACTTCAAAGAGTAGGGTTTGGCCACTCCATGCCCTATAAACCATAAAATAGGAACAGGCAGAAGGGGAAAGATTCCCATCTTTCCCCATCTGGTGTTACCTTTTCTGCTGTCAGCACAGCACCCGTGGCTTTCACTTTCCTGACAGCAAAAATACTAAAAGATACATAAATCTTGAGTTTCTGACTCACACCTAACATAAAACCTTTGGAGTCAGCCACCCACCTCACCTGCTTTTCAGCTTGCTGCATCAGCACTACTGACCGCTGCACTTGCACTCTCACTAATCATTTTGTCCCAGCACAACAGAAAATATGTTCTACAGCTAAAGCTAAAAGAATGAAATAAAATTCTACTCCATAATCAGAGTTATCAGCACATTACTAGAGGGTGCATCTAAAATCTCCTAGCACCAACCACACTTTACATTACAATTTAGCATGAGCAGCAAGATGCTTAAATTGAGAGATGAAAATCAGGGCTGGGAGGCAGCTGTCACTATACCAAACCAACAGGGAAGACTGAACAGCTGCAGGTGCTTTTGACTCCTACAGGTGTAAAGCATATGCTAGAAAATTGAGTTGAAAGTCTGAGCTGAAGTATTGAAAGTTTATATTTTACCTAATTTTTTGTATAATTACAAATGCACCAGTTTAGTTTGACCTAAGTATATTTCTGTGGGAATAAGCAGTACTTTTCTTCACTTGGCAAATGTTCCCAGTGTAAAACTTATGACAGCCAATGGGGACAAAACTTTGACTTCAAATCTTCAGGGCTTTTTTGAAAAGAGAAGAAAGGAAACCTAGAAAATTCCATGAGAAATTGCCCACAGGGAAGATTTTTCAACTATTGTTCTCTGCATCCATTGTTTATTCATCAGTCTTGAAAAATTCAAATTCCCCCTCAAAAGCATAGGTTACATTTTGAGCTTTGCACCTTCAGTGAGGTAGTGCCAATGAGTTTTGAAGTGCCCTGTGTGGTGTGGCACAGTCCAGAGAGGTCATTCATAACCCGGGTTTACAGTCTGGACTGGCATCAGCCACATGCAGAACAACCTTTCCAGGGTAGTTTCATCCAGCCAGGGAAGATAAAATAACAAGACTGACATGGGTACTCCAAAAGCTGTCATATTATGCAGGTACCAGTGGAAAACTCACTGATCATGTCCTCATGCATTTTTTGTTGAAGTTTTCTGCCAGAAATAACAATTTCCAAAAGAGATGGATGAAAGCAAAATGAACCTCAGTTCTTAACAGAATGGAGCCAATAATTCTTGGCTGGTTTTAAACCAAGTCAAAATACCTGCTGTTTTGCCTAAGGAATATAGGACAATAGAGGTAGCAGAGTTTTAAAGATGCTGCTTAATTTATCCCCCTTTCTCAAAGCAAAACTGATTAATGTAACAAACACACAAGTCCTCCCCATCACAAGCAATGTGACCAACAGCTCCAAAAGAAGCATGAGATTCTTGAGATATGAAAAAGACGTCAGAAACTTCCCCAGAGGAATTTCACAAACCAGGCTGAGCTCAGCAGCCAAACTCCCACGATAGAAACTCTCACACCTGCATCCATTCCACCAGCTTCGGTCGAATCCCAGGCAGGTGTAAACCCAAAGGGAAAAGGCTGCAGGACCAAGATGCTGTTTACATGGAAAACCTGTCCCCATGAAACAATTTTATCTGCCATTGTCAGCTCCATCTCTTCTGAGAGAAGACGTCCTGCCAGCAAACGTGGGCTCTGTGTGTGAAAGGCAGGACTGCCACATTTCCAAAGCCTCTCCATGTTTTGGAATGTGACTACTGGTTTCTTCCAAATGCTGCAGCATGACATGCTTTATAGGGACTAATGAATCACACAGTAAAAACTAATTGCAACTTACATACTGTTGCAAACTGAGTTTTGCAACATAAAAGCAATCAGCCAGCAATTAAAATGCTAATATGGGGATGAAGCTCGTATAACAGTTTGCCAAAATCTAGTGCAATACCATGCTTCCTGGAGAATTTTGAACAGATGGAATTTAGTTGGTAGGTAGTCATTTCATCAAGCTTATAAACCTTACCATGCTGGAGGAGGGGTCCTACTATGATGCAATTATATATTTCCAGTATTAGAAGTAGTAGTAAAGGGTCATTACATATTTGCTTCCCTTGACTGGCTCTTTCTATTCGCATGTAAATGATTAATAAACTCTTAGATACTCAGAGAGGAGTGGTACATACCAGATGATCTTTTCTGACACAGATATCTTGAATCTCCTTTTGGTGTACTATAGATGGACTCCCAGTGTGGTGGTGGAGATCCCTAAACCTACTTCTGTTTTTCATTATGAAATCTTCTTTTCACAGATTCACTAATGTAAGATTGTGAATTGAATGAAATAATTTCATTTTAATTGGGTTCACCTCCCCCACATTCACTTTTTCTTCATTATTACATTCCTAGTACTAAAACAATTGAATTACATTAATTCAAGTGGGGAATTATTAATTTTCAACATTATCAGCCTTGGAGAAATTACCAGTGGTCCTGATACAAAGCTCCCAGGAAGATGAGGAGGTACAGACTGTGCCCTGTATCCAGTTCTAGCACCAGTCACGTAAGACTTTGTTTTCCCTGAAGACAAGAAATGTCTCAGCAAGGTATGATCCTGGGAAGTTATTCTTTAGCAAGCCTCATCTGTGAGCCATTGCATGCTAGCCTTTAAATTTGTTCAGTCAATACTGGTAGCAACATTGAGAAAGTGTAAAAGCTCTAAACTGACTCACTAAACCCTTTGTACTAAGTCATCTGCCAACAGGAGCCAGGGAAGACCAGAGCAGGCACCTGGAACTCAGCTGTGGGTATGTGGTGATGCCATCCAAACTCCTCTTGGCTGGACATAACACATAGAAAGTCAATGAGATACTCAAAAATGTCCCCGGTCTCCCCTGCTTGGATGAAGTTGTCCTTCATCCACAGGAAATCCTGAGTAATGAGGTCTTGGTTCTTCAGGTCCTTGCAGCCAAGTACCAAACCAAGGCTGAGTTACTGCCTAATCCCAAGACAGTCAGGCACAGATAATTAATACAAATATCAAAAATAGAATGAAGTGTTTTCTTCTCACTCACCAGTTACTTTCATATCCTTTTTAAGGTCTTCTATTCAAAAATAAACTTATTTTAATCACTTTGTTTGCAGTCACTTTCCCTGTGCAATGCTCCTCATGAGAGACTGCATGGTGAACCATGTTCCTTGACTATCATTTCCCTTCCTTACAATTTTATCCTTAGCATTCTCAAATGCCCACTTTCCTTATCTGCTCATCACTCCAGCCTGAGCTCCAAGCAATATGCAGCTAATGCTCCCAGTTAAGCCCAGCAGCAGAACCCCATGCTCAGCACACCTGTGCTCCCCTCCTAAAATGAAACAGGACATAAAGTTCACCAGCAGTCCAAAGACATGACAGATGCCTAAAATGCAGAAGATGTGTCAAAAAAAGTAAGAAATACCACTCCACCTGCTCCAAAGTATGGCAGAGCTCCTAAATGAGAGGAGACAGGCTGCATTTTGGTGCTATGTTCACTGCTGTAGCTCCACCATCATGTCAGAACAGAATGTGGTGTTTTGACACAACTTTAAACTTAGAAAGCAGCAAACCTATTGGTCAGGTTGGAAAAGGTGTATCACCATTAAAGGAGTGACCTGGACTCTGAAAGAGGTGTATCACCAGAGGAATTAAAAACTTAAAGCATGATTTCCCAAATTACCACTCTGAGGTAGCTTTCGAAGGAAACTTGCAAGAGAAGCGTGGGTGAGAAGGGCACATTATAAATAAAACTGTCTTTCAAGACAGCAAGAGCCTCCATTAGCCAGGTTAGGAAAGAAACAGATTTCACAAAAACCTGAGTATTCATGGAAGTCATAGAGATTCACCTCCTCCTGTTTCCCCAGGGAACCCCAAAAATGATGGGAGTGTTTGTGACCCTTCATCCAAGCAGAAGAGCTCTGGTGCTCACCCTTACAGGCAATGCATCCATACAGATACAACCTGTCTTTCTCAATGAGGGCTTTATGTTAAAAAATAAAAGCTCCTCTTCTCTAAAGTCCTCAGTGCATAGGACAGGAGCAGCACCTTTATTTCACCCCATTGAGCAAGAGAGAGTGTTGCGAGATGAAGGACATGCACCAAACCTGGGGTAAACCACCCAGTGCCATTGTCATCACACACAGAGACATCTCTCTCACACATCACATCATTCTGCTTTGCTTGCAGCATTCCCATAAGGAAAGAGGCAGTAAAACTCCAAATCCCTGCTCCCAGACACCAAGCTCCCAAGCCCACACATTTAACACTCCCCAGTTCCAATGTCAGCTGGGGCCTGTAGCACCACCACCAATTTTAAGTAGTTTATTCATCTTGCAGTAGGTGCAGACACTCTTGTCTGACCCAATTCTTCACTGTTTTATGGGTAACTGTGACCTATAAACCCACCCATTGTATAAAGGGGGAAATAGCAGTGAAAGTTGGCTAGTATTACAAACACATTAATGAAATAACATTGGTTTGTATCTGCTGAAAATCTGACCCTCATAATGTGCTTCTATACACATTTATGACAAGCTGTAAGCACAGATATTATCTATTTTTTACCAGGCAGAAATAGCCGCAGTGAACATTTGAAGCACAAGTACACTGAATTTAAAGGTAAGTAAATTAAAGCAAAGCTGGGATGCAAGTTGGACATGATAAAAAATGCTACTTTAATAACTTACACTATTAAGCTCTGTCATGCCATCTGATGCCTTGGGATAAATATTGAAATAGGGCTGAAAATCTCATTTCATTGTGCCCTGGGAAGGGATTGGGTTCAGACTGCCTACTCTGGGAGCCTTAGAAAGAGACTTGTTCAATGATCTCATAATACTCTGCTTTCATGCAAAACTTTGGAATAAATGGGAATCATTCAGCACACCTGAAGCTCTGCTGTCCTATTATTGTACCTCTGTGTACCACAAAACATTTCAATGAACAGAGAAAGCAAAAAGTTCTCCTCTGATTTAAAAGAACAGTATCTTACACAGAAATAATATTTTCAAGGATGGCAAAAAAAGCAACCAGATAATCAAAACAGCTCTGTATTTTTTAAATTTACACTTTAATTTGTTTTATTCTCATGTATCTCTCTAATAGCACAGCACAGTGAAGGGAAGCAGGGAGGAAAAAAAGAATTCTGTTGTTAGCAAGTGAATTATGATGGGAGTGTAATGTTCAGGAAGAGTAGGACGAAGACAAAGGAGTAGAGTCATGTCAAAAGAAAAAGTGATAAAAGCACTTCCTCTTCTAACATAAGGTCAGAAGAAGAACCTGGCATGACATCCTTACTCCTTTGTGAGTGAGAGATCAAGCAGTAACTTTGCTGATTGCCTCTGGAGCAAGCCTCAAGTGAGAAAACAACTCAGGAAAAAGCTCACAGCCCATTCCCTCAGAGGTAAATATCCATCTGAGATTGCACTAGCGACTGGGAAATTTGCATGATTTCAGCAGCCACCCTCCCACCCAAGGCAATAGCTCCCACTGTGGGAGAAGGAAGCTCAGAGTCCTTACTGGAGACTTTCCCTGAGTGGGGCTCAGTGGCAGGACATCAGGCCTTGGCTCCCTGTGCACAACAAAGGACCCAGGCAGGTGTATTTATGTACAACTCAGTGCCTGTGGTACACAGATGTCCTCAAAGCCACTGTGAGAAACCAGCACTGCTCTTCAGCCAAAACAGAGCAGTGGAGCTCCTGGGATCAATGACAAAGCCAAAGATGTAACTAAGAAACGAGCTGAAATGGGAACCAGACCACTGTGAGGAATCAGAAACCTCATTAATGGGTCTGGGAGTCGTGCAGCCTAGAAAGAGTAATTGCCCAGATCCTCCTCGCCTCTGAGATGTGAGAAATACAAAAACAGAAAGAAATTATGCAAATAGACATTTTTAATGGGCTCAGGCTCCTGCAGCAGGTCCTCATGCCCAGATCTTCTCTGGAAACATCCCTGACAAGGGACATGATTGCAGCAGTTGTCAGTCGCAGAATTCCTTTTTTAAACGAAGCACTAGTGAGGGGAATGGAATTAGCAGATACAGAGGCATCATGGACCACAATATAGTGGCATCAGTAAAGTTTGGTTCAGGTGACCCACAGAGATACAAACACTGACCAGAAATCTGCTGGTGGAGGAAGATGGAGCTGCAGACATAACCCATGAAGGGGCTTCACAGCAAGAGGCAAGAAAAAATGGAAAGGAGGAAAATGGTCAAACTGAGGCATTTTGAAGGATCAGCTCAGCAAGAAGTGAAACTTCAGGGGCATTTCTGTTTTGTGGCTAACAGTTTTTCAAGTGGTGAACCGTCCCCACTTCCAAATAACAGCCCATAAATCACTCAGAAATCACCATAATGGGAGCTAGGAAATATGAAAATAAAGGTAAAAGTTAGAATGGGGCGGTGGGAAAGTATGTTCAGAGAAGTCAACAAAATCAGGGATAAAGAGACTGAGCAGAATTAAGAGAGAGACAGAAGGAAGAGTGAAGGTGTGAGACAAGATGTGAGAGTGCTGTGTCAGTGTACAGCCACCTTCTCACTATGACAGGCTTATAAAAAATAAAGGAGCAGGAGCAGAGCAAAAATAGGTCAGGGAGTGAGGGATATGGGAAATTTAGGCAATCTGAAAGAGACATATCTAGAGATCATGACCTGACAGCTGTGGGATGGGACGGTGGGAGAAGAGATAATAGGAAGAGGAATGAAATGCTGAGAGGAGGTACCCAAGCACCAGTGGGATAGTTTTCACTGGAAAAGTGTTAGGAAAAAATTAAGTATCATTGTATGGGCGTCTGAGGGTTTATCACAGCCATGCAGTGGGTGTGGGAGATTTTTTTACCCTTACTATGAAAGGTTGGTATATAGATCAATTTTCCTCAAGCCAGGCCAAGGCGCTCTGGTTGAAACCACTGCCTGAGTGCCACTGGTCCATCTGTGCCCTGGCGATTCCAATAATAGCTGAGAGAGGTGAAGGCAGGGAAAAGCAGAGAAAGTGCTTGGGAGTAGTCAGGGAAAATGAAGTGAGATTGGAAGAACTGAGCTCCCCTTGGAGGATACTGACTTGGTACAAAAATAATGGGCAAAGTCAGAAAGGTGAGATTTGATGAGGACAGAGATGTCAGGTCAGTGAGATGAAGGCTATAATTGAGTACAGTGAGGTGGTAGCAGAGGTAATTAGGGCTCAGTAAGCTGCAAAGGGCACAAATTAAATGAGGGTAAAACAGAAGTTAAAGCACAAAGACAGACAGCATGCTGGGTTTCCTTGCCAATGGCAATCTGGCTGATGAAGATCAATTAATTGAATTCAAAGAGCTGGGATAAGCCAAACCTCCTGGGAAAACAGAGTTTGAGTTGTGAAGAGCAAGAATAGAGATGGTGAAAGAAAACAGGGTGGTACTACACAAAAGTAATTTGGGCTTAAAAGAAGATAAGAGGGAGCTGCCATGAAAGGAGAAATTAGGAGACAGTGCTGGCAGTGCAGGGAAGAAAACACTGAGAGAATTAATGTTTGAGAAAAGTTATCAAGGAGTAGGAAAACTGAAGAGCAGACAGGAGAGAGGAGCACTATCAGAAGTGCGAAGAATGAGAAACATAAATTCATCTGTGTTGTTGCCAGACCAAAGGCAACAACGTACTCATACAACATACTCATATATGTTTCCAAAACCAGCACCTCTCCTCCAGTCAGGGCCCAACACACCCTGCCAGTGAGCAATTGGTGGAGCAGCACTCCCTCCAACACTGTATTTCACCCACTTTTCTCCTGCCTTTCTGCTGAATCCATGACGAAAAGACAGAGTCATCCTTCCTGCCAAACCATGGCAATTATAACTGGAAAGCAACACTGAGAATTTTCAGAACTTCCCTCTTCTCTACTCAGTGCTACTGGAGAAAGTCTGGCTTTGGGGTCAGAAGTTTGGCTGCACCAAACCATTTCTCAACCTTTCCCAGGCATGTGGTGTTCCTGGAAAACAAGATGCAGGACTCCCCTCCTCCACTACTTGGTGCTAGGGAGGTTTTAAGGGTGGTGCTGGGGAGATTGAGGATGGAATTGGACAGTATGGCTTGACCCCCAGCACAAAAATAATTTGCCACTTGCACAATTTATATCCCAGCCAGTGCACAATAAGGACGGAGATGAGAACAAATGGACACCTATTGGTGTCATTTTGAGAAAGAGAGCACTGAGTATTACACATTTTCTTGTCTGCAGAGTAGTTACTCCTTTACCTGATCACTTTCATAAAGAACTCTTAGATATACTGATTGAGAACTTCATTGTCTGTGTCAGCACCTGATGTTCGTATTGCTAATATTTAAATTTTGAGTCAAATGGGCTTGTCCACAGCATGGCCATGAATTGTTAATTTATTCTATGGATCCTGATAGCATAAAAAGAGTTAAGAGGAATGAAGCTCCCACCAGGCCAGGAGCTCTACACAAACAGAGCATGCAAACCTCATTCAAATGCTGGCACAAACAGGACTAAGCATTAAATTATTTAAGGGCTGCAAAGCTTCCTCAGTGAAGATAAGCTAGAAATCCAAAGGAGGATATGGTTAAGAACTGACCTGAGAAACATGCCAAACCAAGGCAGGCATTGCTGTTCTCCATTTGGCTGGGACTACATGCCCACTGTTAAAATCTTCGACTCAGCAATTGCAGAGTGGTAACCAAAATTGGCAGGGCTGCCACTTTGCTTTCTTTCTTGGGAATTGAGAATTCCATGTGCTCCCAGCACAGGCTCATCCCCTGTAGTCCCAGCCAGCACTGGAGAAGACTTGCAGTATTGGGTGCCAGCAATATTGGGTGCTTTTTGCCCACTCAACAGTGGAAAACTTAAGGATTGCTTCTGGTTTTTCTCTTCAAAAGCTGGCTTGGTTTTCCAGTACCGTTTTGGTCAGACTGATCCAAGTTATGCAATCAGTCCAATTTATATTCCCACAACAGACAGAAGTGCTCTGACTGGAGTCCATAGTTTTTTGTCTGATTGCTTTTCATTTCACACTTCTTTGTTTTAATTACGTTTTAAGATTAAATACTGAGCTTGTAGTTAGTTGCACTCAATGGATATTGTACAGATTTAAGGGTCATAGGAAAAAGAAAAGAAAAAAGACAACTAATACCTCAGTGTTTGTTATGGTACCCATAACATGTGCAGTCAAGTGCAGAGTGAGCTTTAATGGAAATTTGGGTTGATTGTGATTAAAGGAAGAATATGCTCAATGAATTCTTCAGCTCAAAAGTATGGGCTTTTAATTTTTTTACATGTATTGAGGCTAAAGAGCTGATTCTGCAGAACTTTCTTGACCTCACTGATTGTAACCAATTACAAGATGAATGGCCTGGATTTAAAAGTATCAGTGTGCTGCAGCAGCTGGCCAAGTGTATCTTAGACAGCTCAACAAGGAGATGATGGGGAGGAAGGGGACACATTATAGATTTTATTATTCCTTTCATTAAGGCAGTAAAAATCCTGCTTGGCTGGATCATAAGGTCTGCTTAAAAATAATAAATAACAAAACAAACAACAAAAAGGCTAGTACTTGTTTTAATATTATTTAATTAATACAAATATGAATTTTTGAAAAGCTTTCCTTTATTGTTCATAGTATTGAGAAGGATTTTCACACAATCAGTATGGTTCCAACAGTGCACCCGCTCTCTTTTTATTTCCCCTCTGATACAACTCCAAGAAAGATATTTCCCATAACAGCCAGTAGCAGAGAATGGTACCCTCACAGCTGAACTGGTGAGCAGCAGAGTGAGTCACAGAACACAGAAAGGCTGAGGGAATTCATAATGTTCTCCTGCATCTTGCACAGCTCTTACATTACAGCTCACACATAATCCTTGCCATGTTGCTACGAAAACCCAGTAGCTGCACCTAGTAGGATTTCCAAGATCCAGAGGAAGACAGGGAGATACTCATGAGGAAGTTAGAATGGATGTCATGCCAGTGGTTACACAGTGAGTTTTATGATCTCTATATTTTAAAAAGAAAGCCCTGTGAAATTCCATACAAAATAAGCTGATTTCTATGCATCATGATGTAGAGCTGGAATCATTCAAGGTCAGGTCAGATGGGGCTCTAAGCAACCTAATGGAGTTGAAGATGTCCCTGCTCATTGCAGGGAGGCTGGACTAGATGACTTTTAAAGGTTCCTTCCAACATAAATTATTCTATGATTTTGTGATTCTTTAACGGTACCTTCATATATTACTTTTTTTCCATATATGCCTCTTTAAATGATGCACAAAGAGGGAGAGATACAGCTGTGATTACCTCAGTTCTTTACATTTGGATTTGCAATCTTAAAAATTTCTAACACATTTTTCATGTCAGCAAATAGTTACAATAAATCACAATGTCTTCTTTCTTCTCTTCTCTTTAGGCACAGAGATATTTAGTAATGGGAGATAAATAAATAAATCAAAACACTTAAAAAATCCACGAGAAATTAAATCAAGAAGACAAATAATACCAACAGCTCTTCCTGTCCAAACCTTTGCCAACTGTTGAATCATTTCTCTGAGAGTAAACACATTAGCACTTTTTTTAAGACCATGATCCTGCTTATAACTAACTGGGCATTAACCTGCCCATAATTAACTGAGCATTAGCATCACTGACCATGAAGGTCAGTGGTCTGTAAGCATCAGGCAACTCGAGGATCCTGAGAGTTCTCCAAATTGAAATATCAATAACTTAAGTGGTGAGGCCCTCACTGCAAAACCTAATGAGAGTGTTTGCTTACGTGTGCCTCCTTTGCTTGATGGAGGACATCTCCTTTGACTGGCAGAGGAGCAGGGGTTACGCACCACAAACCTGTCCACTCTGCTACATGAACCCAACCACAGATACCCAGTGATGTCTGGATTTCTCTGAAGTGTCAAGCTCCTCTCCCCTTTTCAACAATAATGCAGAATTAGTTGATGGTATAAAATGGCAACTCCATTTCTGAGGAGGGAAATGAAATGTCAAGGCAAATACATAATTATATCACGCTAGAAGAATAAAATCAAAACCACTTTCTGAACTTTATGAAGAATATGGTGCAGTAAACAGACAACAGAATAAAAAGATTTTTTACTCCATCCCATTCAGCTTCTTATACCACCCACATTCCTCAAAATCTGAGTGTGAAGCCTCGATATATTTTGGCAACTTTCATGAATGGAAATTAGAGCTGAAGGGACTTCCAGGAAAAAAAATGAGTGATGTGGCCACTCTCTGGGGCCCTGTCAGGGTCTCCAGATGAGAAAGTTGTGATACCTGGTTCTGCAGACCTTGAAGAGGAGAACATTCTTGACTGTACAGAGAAAGTTTAGTAAATTAGGCTGATTGCAACTCTTCACACTTATGCCCATGAGTATGATGCACAGAATTCAATAGGCACTTTTAACCATCACCCAACATTTTTATTCTGTACTAGCCAAAAAAAATCCTATGGAAATATTATTTTTAATCAGTCCTGTAGTTTTTAGAGACACTTCTATGGAATGCTACTGGCTCTCAGTTCAGAGTGTGTGACTGGAATAAAGAATGTCACTGCTGAAAGTAGCATTCTCCACATCTCAGCCTTGAAAAAAGTCATAGAAAAAATTAGATGGGTGGTGTTTTCTCATCCCTTATTAGCAATTATAGAGTCAAGACAAGCTGTGTATATACCATTATACTAAAGAATTTAGTTTCCTATAATTATTTTGTTTTACTAGCTATTTCTTCCACCTGAAGACTGTTTCCCAGCACTATACCAAGCAGGAAAGCACATTTTCACTGGAAAATAGAAGGAGCTTTCCAAGTCTCCCAGTTTCTTTCACAGTTGAGGCCTTCCACAACACTTACTCCCTCCAATCTAATGAATGGGTTTACAGCTAACAAGGGATATTGACATTAAAACATAACAGAGCTGAGTAAAGGTAGCCAAAAAAAGGGAGGGAATTGGTAGAATAGGCAGCAGCTTTGCAAAACCTGACAGGTTTTATGGCATTTCAAAGGCCTTTTGTCATTGTTGTTGCTGAATAACAAGGAAAACCAATCTCAGATAAAATCCACATTGATGTAAAGTTGTCAACTCTTCATATGTTCCATTACACCAAGCACACAAAGGGCTCCCAGTCAACAGACATCAGCTCAGACTGAGGCACAAGGTCACTGATAGATTATTTTAGCCCTTCATCTTTAGATTTTCAACAGAGCACATGCAAAGGGGAGCTTCTTTGCAGTTCCTTACCTCCCTGTAGCAAGGAATAGAGTACCTGACTGCACTGAGGAACATTCTTCTGTAGGTTCTGCACTGTGCATTTAAAACACAAACAGTGCTTAAACAAATGGACTCAATTTAATTAAATCAATAGCCCAAGCAAATTACTTTCTCAAGGGTAAGTTTTATTAAGCATTATTTTATGTTACTGGGAGTCTGTTGCCAGGATAAGGAGCTAGATAGGGTAGTGAGCGAAACGCAAAGCATTGAGCCTTGTGGGCATTTGTTTTTCTATTTATCCAACATGTGAGTGTACTAAGCACTCATTGAGTGCTTTATACAATGTCTTCTCCTGGTTTACCTAAACTAATATGAAACAAGGTCACTAATGGGATGCATTGCACTTAGACTTCTATTTATACAAGAAGTGAAGAAGGGGAGGGGAGGGCAGACCAGGGAAGGGAACACAGCTGTGCAACTTTCAGAACAAAGTGGAAACTAACCTGAAGAGAAGAACTGAAAACACATAAGTGTGGAGGACTGGAGGAAGAATTTACACAGTCAGTACCAACCCTTCTGCAAGACATTTGATGACCAGCCAAATTTGAGCAGAAAGGTGTTGAATATTTCCTTTAAAATAACCTGCTCGTGTTAACTTCTATAAATTTATCAGCCATGAATCTCTTCTCAGAAGATAAAACAAGGAAAATAGATTGCCTTGACAGATGATTGCCTTCTTGATTTAGAGTTAGGAGTCACACAGCTTCTCACACATCTCAGCCCTAAATCCTGCTTAAGAGTTTTGGGGGTGTAATGATGCTGTGTGGGTATAGGCAGCAAGCACATATTTCAGATGTTCTGCAGTCTCTGAGCAATCAGCCTGGAAGGTATTGCAAAGGTGAGATCTCCAAATGCAAAGCTTCCACTGTATGGGGCTGGATGACAATCAGTGCCTGTTCCCTCTGCCAGCCGGCCCCAGAAGTATTTGCTACAAGAACGATGAGCTGAAATTGCTGTCCTGTCAATATCATCATCTCCTGTTGCATTACCACATATATTCTGCTCACCTGCTGAACATACTGTTAGTGCTATATTCACTGATTTTTTAATCCTTTGGAATGTAGGAAAAAATGAAGTCTTGTAAAAACCGTCCTCATGGGCAAGAAATTGGTGGCAGCACCACCATCCCCTTTGGCATAAAAGCCACAAGAGTCTACCAGGAGTTCTGGGAAGAACTGGTAGAATAAGGGTTTCCTGGAAAACCCCTGAGTAGTGCAAGAATGATGGTTTTCACAGAGTCACAGAATCACAGAATTTTTAGGGTTGGAAGGGACCTCTGGTGATCATCCAGTCCAACCCCCCTGCCAAGACAGGGTCACCCAGAGCAGGTGACACAGGTACGTGTCCAGGTGGGTTTGGAATGTCCCTAGAGAGGGAGAATCTACGACCTCCCTGGTCATACTGTTCCAGTGCTCTGGCACCCTCAGTATTAAGAAGTTCTTTCTCATGTTGAGCTGAAACTTCCTGGATGTTAGTTTATGGCTATTGCTCCTTGTCCCGTTGCTGGACACCACTGAAAATTTCAGAAAGTGGCAAACAGAAGGACAGAAATTAATTTGAAACAGGTAAATGAATCTCTGAATTTAATGCACCCGGGGGAAGGGCAAAAGGGAAACAGAGATGTGCTGAGCTGCAGCCCTAAGGGAAATAAGGGAAAGGGGTGGGAGGACATGGATTTGGTAACAAGAAAGGAAGCTGAAGGTCATGAAACTCTGTTGAGGAAGGTAATGAATTTAAACTGTGTGACTGCTTGAGCTGGAAAACTAAGGAAAAATAAAACAGCCACATTAGCACTTAAGAAAGAGACCCAAAAATCACAACATTCCTCTTGTATAAAAATTTCCAAACTCCCTAGTAAAATTTTTTTCCTGGAATGAGAGGCAGAAGGGCAGGTAGTACTTGAAAGAAGGAGTTTTCTTAAATAGCTATGACAATATAACAGCCAATTTCTTCCCCAGCTGCAGAAAAATAACTCCACGATGTGAAGAAGGAAATTGGTCAGCCATCCAGAGGTACTCACCCATCCTTATTTCTCCTCTGTGCTCTTCTGGATTTTCTGAGAAGCAGTAAATGAAATGGCTCATGTAAATAAAAGTGCAAGCACTTTACCTGAAGTAGCCTGGAAGTCCAGATATTGTCACTTGTGGTATGTACCTGCAAGTTTGGCAGAAAACTCAGATCATTAACAAAATTTAAGCCCCTACTACAGAACACCTTTGGGCTCTCGACAGCCATCACCATCCAAAGGTAGCTGTCTGCCTGTCAATAATTAAAATACAATCTAAAAAATAATGGGAAATTACTACTTCTGGATGTTTTCTTGATAGCTGAGTACCAGTTGCCTTGTTCTGAGCTGTAGGAGCTTTCAGGAGCTCCCCTTGAGTGAAGAATTGATGAAAAGGGCTGCAGACAGGCAGAGGAGGCACAGCTCCTGTGGACAGTTTTTTCTTCCTACCTGATGGTCTCCAAAGCTTTCCTTGAGGTTTGATAGCTTTGTGACCCATTTCACAGGGCCATTGTCCCAGGGAGCAGTGTTGGATTAGAGCACTCAGGTAACCCGAGTAGCTACAACTCAAACCTGACCTGAGCTGTGGGTGGGAGGAGAGCAGGGTCTGTGACTGATTCATAGTGAGCCTCTGGAGTTTTGCTGATTCCCAGGAAAGGGAGCCCCTCTTCACCTCACCTGTATGTGATTGGGAGTGATTGATTTCCCTCCAGGGAGGAGGGATAAGGCACAGGCTGAGGAGTTACAGGGGGGAGGGAATCTCAGCAGCAGCCAAGCATGCAGAAGGGGTTGAGTTTTGTCTTCATTAATGTGCAAGCTTCCTTGAAGTAAGGACAGGGTAAAGTCTTTGCTCACTGCATCCTTCTATTATGTTAAATGACACCTCTTCCTTTTCATCTGTATTTACACTGCTCTAATGTCAGGCTGTCACAGAGACAAACTGTGCACATTTGGAGCTTAACTTTTCTTCATAAATCCTGCTCTACAGTCCTTATTATCATCTATGCTTGAATTCTATCCAGTGTGTCCCAGCTATGACCTGCCCAGGGAAACCAAAAAATTCAAGACACACCAGCTTAGGCAGAGTGGAAGCAATCCCTTCTTGTCCCATTTCTCCTGGCCACAACACCTATACTCACACTCCCAGTCCTTCCTACTGCTCCTTATGTGCATGGTCCTGAATCTGGGGTTTTTCTTCTTTAAATTGCCTCTCATTTCATTTTTCTCTGTCTTGTTTTCCAATCTTCCCAACTTTCTGTCTCAAAACTTATGTACAGACTTAGAGAATAATGGAATAATTAAGGTTGGAAGGGACCTTTAAAGGTCATCTAGTTACAACCCCCAGTCACAGAAAGAAACTTCCCACTATATCAGGTGGCTCAGAGCTCAATCCAAGCTGACCTTGAATGTTTCCAGGGACCTACCACCTCTCTGGGCA
Organism: Campylorhamphus procurvoides; assembly: GCA_013396655.1. NCBI lineage: Eukaryota > Metazoa > Chordata > Aves > Passeriformes > Dendrocolaptidae > Campylorhamphus > Campylorhamphus procurvoides. The sequence continues at coordinate 2,007,712 of WBMV01016667.1, read as the reverse complement.
AACTGTGACAGTGTTTCACCACCCTCACTGTAAAAGCTTTATTTCTAATACCTAATATAACTCAACTGTCTTTCACTTTAAACCATTACCCCTTGTCCTATCACAACATGCTCTCGTAAAAATTTTGCTCCCATCTTTCTTATAGGCCTCCCTATATATAAGGTCTCTCTGGACCTTTCTCCTTTCCAGGATGAACAACCCCAATTTTCTCATAGGAGAAGTGCTCCAGCCCTCTGGTCATCTTTGTTGCCCTCATCTGTCATGCATGTGTTCGCTGGGACAGAGAACACAAGCATCTCCTCTCCTTCCCTGGGAGGACACAGCACTCACCTGCCTCTCTTATGAATCTCTGGCACCCAAATTTGGTGCATCAGGCAGAATCACAGAATATGCTGAGTTGGAAGGGACCCACAAGGATCACTGATTACAACTCTTAGCCCTGCACAGGACCATCCCCAGGAGTCACACCATGTGCCTGAGAGTATCGTCCAAATGCTTCTTGAACTCCGTCAGGCTTGGTGCTGTGACCACTGCCTTGGGCAGCCTGTTCAGAGCCCAGCCACCCTCTGGGGGAAGAACCTTTTCTTGATTCCACCATAAACCTCCCCCAATACAACTTTAGGCCATTCCCTCAGGTCCTGTCCCTGGTCACCACAGAGCAGAGATCAGTGCCTGCCCCTCCTCTTCCCCTCTCAAGGAAGTTGTTACTGCAATGAGGTCTCCTCTCAAGTCTCCTCTTTTCCAAGCTGAACAGACTAAGTGCCCTCAGCTACTCCTCACACGGCTTCCCCTCAAGGCCCTTCACCATCCTCATTGCCCTCCTTTGGTCACTCTCTAACAACTTGATATCCATCTGGTATTGCTGTGCCCAAAACTGCCCCAACATTCAAGGTAAGGCTGTCCCAGTGCAGAGCAGAGTAGGATAATCCCCTCCCTCATCCAGCTGCCGATGCCCCCCAGGCCAGGGTTGGCCCTCCTGGCTGCCAGGGCACTGTTGATTCGTGTCCAACTCATCACCAACCAGGACCCCCAGGTCCCTTTCCCGGCACTGCTTTCCAGCATCTCATTTCCCAGCCTGTCCATATATCCAGAGTTGCCCCATCCCAGGTGTAGGACCCAGCACTTTCCTTTGTTGAACTTCATATTGTTGGTGATTACCCAGTCCTCTGATTTGCCAAGGTTTCTCTGCAGGGCCTCCCTGCCTTTGAGGGAGTCACCATAAATGCTTTGGCAGTTTTTTTTGGAGGGGAAGGAGGAATGCCAACATGACTTGTTTGGGTTGTTCCTACTTGTCCTGCTGCTGCCACAGTGCCACTGTCCAGCCACTGTTCATTAGGTCTAAGCACTTTAAAATTCTGTATTAAACTCCTAGTACAGACTTACTTAACACATGATTAAGGAACTAAAAGGAAACTGCTGCAACAAGCTTTTTTTTCCACTAAAGCCTCTATATAGAAAAAATTGATAAGATGTCAAGTTTTTCCTTTAACCGATTTATCTTCCCTGCACAGTTAATAGTAAGATCATCTTGAATAGCTAATCCACAGCCCTAAAGCAGAAGCTATCATTTATTTTAGCATTTGCATTTAAACAAAATGATATTAAAATTCAGCAGGACATGATATGTAATCCAATAACCTAAGGTAATGTAATTCTAGTCCATGTAGCAATTATTCCCACAAATAATCTGACTATACATGACCAGCACAATTTATAGCAAGTCTTATTGTATGTACTGTTATCATATGATTAAAGTCAGTAATGAAAAGAATAAATGCTCTTGACTTGCTTCAGCACATCAGCTTTGTTGTACCATCAAGGCTTCTGATTTTTACTGAAGCACCAATGTGTATCTTTGACAGCTATTTGAGAAAATTCGCTACCAAGATTTATTTATGAGTGAACTATAATCCCAGGAATATCTTTACTCTTACAGAATGTCAAATCAGTATCTCAGTTCACAGACAGTGCTAACTGGTCTTTAACTGTATCTTGGGCTAAACGCTGAGGACCTCCAGGGCTGAACTCTTCCAGCAGAAAGGGCTTTGGATCAGTGTGACAGCTCTGTGTAGGGATGACTTGCATTGCTGACCTCAGTCTGATGAGAGCACCAGGCTTTTTTATACAAATCTATAGTATGGCTACTGACTTCAGGATTATGATCTGTGTTTGTAAGAGAATAAATCACAAAAAAACCCTGTATTTGTATAAGGAAACCATAGAATGCTGCCACTAGATGGTATATTGTCTGCTTGCTCTTCTGTTCTACATTCTCCCTATGCAACCTTAAAGGCTCTGCCAAATACAGGCTTGGATGGACCTTTGATCTGACCTTGTATGGTCACTCTCATGTTCTTGGGAATTGTTCATTCAGTAAAGTTTATAGTACAAACTATTTCACCCCCCTTTAGACTGGTGGCACAGTTTTTCTCCTATTACATGAACAAGTTAATAAATCAGAAAGGCATAAATGAAACATTTTTTTTCTTTTTCTGAGGAAGCACTTCTGTACATAAGACAGCCATTTACACATGAAGTGATGGAGTTGGATAAGTTCTCCAGGCCTTCATCTAGTATAGGGCCACATCAAGTCTGCAGGACTGGCAATCTTTCAGAGGTTTTCAATCATGTTCCATAAAATATTTTTCATCAGAAGACTGCCTGCCATTGGCTGGGTGGGGTTTGGATCAGGCATCCATATATGTGAAAGGTTTCAAACATCTGCATTAGTCAGTGGGAGAAGGACATGAAATTCCTCTTTCCCTAGAAAGACAAATCCTGCACACACAACCTCTGGAACTGTGTGCTGGAACCCATTGCAGCAATGAGGAAAATCAGCACATCAGTAATATACCAATGGCTGAAGGGAATGGGCTTTGGCTGCCCCAAGGGGACTCCAAAACAAGCCTGTTGTCATATTCCCATGACTGAGCTGGGCATGGCTGAGAGATAAGCTAAGAAAGACAAAAATCAATCCCATCCTCCTTGAACTGTCTGTCCAAGAAAGTCTCTCTCTAACTGTTGATGTTCAGACAGAAGTTATTCCAACTTAATATGACAGTTTTGAAGTGGGACTTGTCAAGTAGCCACAATGAGAGGAGTGTCACGTTACCTGTGAATACTGCAGGAGCTGCTGCCCACACTGAAGAGATGATGCTTCAACATGTGCCTGGCAGCTGAAAAAACTGGTATATGCTGCCTCCACCAGCTCACTAGTCCAGACTGGCTCAGCTATAATGTCAAACTGTCACCATAATGCTGCCTTGTTCCTTGTGACTATTATTTCAATGAATTGTCTCAGTGTGGTGGGTTTCATGACAGTCCAGGACAATGCATTTCACATGTTAAGTATTTATCAAAATCATTCAGCCTTCAGATTCACATTTGCTACCTCTGATTTTCTTGCTGTCCACTGTTGAGTTACAGAGAGGAACACACAATCATTTCATGAGCAGGACAGGCTACTGCTGGTCTCATTCTGCAGGCTGCAGAAGCCCCAGAGGTGTCTCAAGGTTACCCAGGGGAATAATGGCACTCAGATCTCTGCTGATATTAAAGGACTGTCAAAGATTTTGCTCCTAAACCTTAACCTCATCAAATAATAAACTACTTTCTTTCTGCTTTATTAGATATTTCTTCCAGCCTCAGATTCTTTACCTCAGAGCAATAATTCCTCATAAAACTTTCTGTTGAAATTGCATTTGTTCCTGTGCTTTGGCTTTTATTCCTTGTCTATCAAGCTCTCTTTTCCTTACATGATTTGCACTTTACATCTGTAACTGCTTTGCAATTAATCTGCCCTGCAATAATTTTTCATACCTGCTGCTTTGTTCTTTTTATTGGTTACACCTTTCAATCTCCCCACCTGATCTGTTATTATTTGCCCATAAAAATGCCTATCCAATTGTTGATATGACAATGTAATAACCCTAATTTTCCAGGGAGCTGAGAACACAACTCCCTGATCAGTTTCTGGGAACAGCCATGATTTAGTGAGTCTGAAAAGTATCTAAGAGCACATCTACATCACACCATGATGAACCAAGCAGAAATGCCAGAGCGAATGATTCCAGCCTGGGCTCTGGAGCAGCACAACCCTACCTCTGAGTGCATTAGCTTTGCTAAGAGGCAGAGATTATCAGCTGGGGTTTATCGCTGTGCTAAGAGCAATGAACAGCTCGTGGGGTCTGAGCTAGTACCTCTGCACGACTCAATAGCCCACGTGACCTGTGTCTGCATCAGATAACTAACTCCACATTCACTCGCTGATGTTTGCACTGAAATCAGCTGCAAGGTGTAGAAATGACTAAAGGCAGGAGATGGTCTCCTAGTGTATCTGTGCACTAGGGAGGAAGCCAAGGCCGTTAAGGAGACAGGGCCATTTTTGACAAAAAAAGAAATGAAGCACAGGAGATGTCAGTCCTCTCCTAGATACCTGTGTCCCTGGCCCACTACTTACACTGTATGAAGGGGGCTGCTGTCACCCACACCTGCCCTGTAGAGGTGTCCCAAATGTGGCACTCAGCTTACAGCCCTGGGCATGTCAGGCTGCCTGGGCATGATACCTTCCTTGCATTGCTGAAAGTCTTCACAGAAGCTTCATGTGGCAGAATGTCCAGCAGCAGCTTGGCTCCTGGAACTAACTAACTGGTGAGCAAGTTTGCAAGGAATAGAGAACTGGGAGGAGTGGCTGATGTACAAGAGGGTTGTACTGCCATCCAGAGGGAACTTGACAGACCGGAGAAATGGGCCAACAGGAATGTCATGAGCTCAGCAAAGGCAAGTGTGAAGTCCTGCAGCTGGAGAGGAGCATTCCCATGCACCAGGATATGCTGGGCACTGACTGACTGGAAAGCAGCTCGGCAGAAGAGGCCCTGGGGGTCCTGGTGGGCACCAAACTGCACATGAGGCACTTCAATGGCAATGTGCCCTTACCCAAGAAGGTAAGTGCTATGCTGGGCTGCATTATGAGGAGCATTGACAGCAAGGGATGGCACAGTGCTAAATATGGGTCATACTGGTCTGCATTGCTGCTGGAATAGGGCAGAAACATACTGACTTACTCTGGCCACCTAAACAGTCTGCCTGCACTACAACACCTAAGTGTGCTCCCCTGCAAAAGTGTGTTTGCCCCCTGTCACCCCTCTCCACGCCCAGTACAGACTGAGTCAGGCACTGACTACAGCAGACCTTTGCAGAGGCCAGGCTTCTTGCAGAAGCAAGGTGTACTTTTGCAAAGAACATGTATTTGCAATTCCTGTCACTGTGAACAAGCCAAAGGTCAGTTCTCACCTCTGCCCATCTCCCCAGCACAGCACAGTCTCTCTCCCCAAGATATGACCCAGATAGCTTTTTCCACTTAAGAATGCAGCAGCTGCACCATGGCTGCCCTTCAGTCATGTGTTTCTTAGGTTCATAGATTTGTAATGCCAGGAGGGAACATTAGGATCAGTGAGTATGACAGCACCGTAACACGGGGCATAACATTTCACCTGGTAATTCCTGCATAATTTCTGCTTGAACTGAGTAAAGCTTACCAAGAGAAATCCAGCAGTGATGCAGAATCCACAAAATCATTACATGCAGTATTACCAGGGCTGCAAAAAGTTATTTTGTGTTGTTATCCTGAATATGTCCAGCTTGAAGTCCTGGCTCATGATCTCACTATGTCTTTGCCTGCTCTTTTCCCCAGCCCTCTGCCTGCAGTAGTTTTTTTCCTACACAGGTGCTTAAAGTGTGTGGTAAGACACATTTATTTCTGAGTAATTTTCCTCTTTCAATTAAGCTTTTTGTCTAAACTCAGACAATTTTCAGAAAATGTGTTTTTTCTAGTAATAATGATTGCATTGCACCTTTATTCAGACCCCAAAATAATTTTTGACCATTCGGTACACTAGAGCAGCAAACAGCAGTAATATTACTTTCTTTTGTTCCATTTTTGCCTGGTTTTACATGCAAGGCTCCCATTAGCTCTCTGAGCCACATAACTTTATTGGGCAACTGTTGTACACTGTTTATTGACCATGAGCTCCCATCCCCTCCCCAGGTCGATGCCTTTCAGGAGGCAGCCCCATGTCCTGACAGTGCCACACACAACTCCACTTCCCAGAGGCATATGTTGGCATTTGGGTACATTGAAGGCACTTGTTATTTAAATCATTCCACTTTACAGAACACTGTAAACTTGCCCTTATCTCATCATTACTCACCTCTGTCAACTCTGCTCCAAACCACAAACCTTGCCAATAATGAGCCGATCTTTTCCTTGGGATCATTCATAAATGCATTGCATTGAGCTACACCCTGTGTACAACTACTCACTGAGTTCTCCAGGTAAGTCAGCTTTCTAAGACATTTCTGTATGGCTCAGATAGTTCACTATGCAATTTGTTGTGAGGTTTAATAAATGGTTTAATGGTCATTTAATATCACTGAACACAATTGCTGTAATCCTCTCCCCAGCGTCATTGGTCCCATTTCATGTCATCCCTCAGGGCAGATACACCAGGACTACTTTGGCCCACCGGCACTTCAAGAGATACATCTCTCTCCTGGGAGGCCTGAGCTATGCTGTAAACATCAATACAGTTTTAATCTAAAGCCAAAGAGAGCAGCAGTACACAGCTCTGCATGTGTGCCCATACATCCCTCTACACACATCCATAAAAACACGGGGCATATGCATTTTCCAGGTGTGTGGGGTTGCAATCTTCACCCGTGTCTCTGGGCAGATGTATTGCACGAACACATCACGAGCAGAGCAGCACTCTGATGAGGACCTGCAGTGATAGATGACTGAAACCTGTCCCTGGGACTGGGAACAGTTCACAGTACTTCAGCATGAGTGCATGATATCCTACGTTACTAGAGGAATGGTCAGTGCTGGGACATTGCTTCCTCAGCAATCTAACTATGCAGTCAACTCTCCAGGCCTGTCTGATATGATTACACTGAAAAATTCATCAATATTTGTTACAATATCCCATATTTTCAGGGTGCATCGGGATCACAATCCATACTAAGGGTGTGTTTGGTTTCTAAAAGGTCACTCAACGTTATAGATGTGGCTGTTCAGTGCTATGACCTCCAATAACTTTTATTTGGCTTTTCAGTTTCTTTCTGACATTTGAAAACCAAAATCAGCCCTTGGTAAAATACAACTTCGCTGACTGCACTTTGGTGCTATCACCTCAGCTCTCTACCCCAGTCTCAGCTTTAGATTCCGTGGTAACTTTCAAAAGCCCATTGATGGCTCCACAGCATGGGGCCCCATGAGTGACAAGATGAAATTTTGTGGACTTTAACAGGGGTTCTCCTCCTCAATAATTTTGATGCTTTGGAAAAGCTGCTCTTTTCCAGCTGCCTTTTGTTTAACAGCAGGGTCCTCTGTTCCTGCAGAGGTTCTGTTTTGATTGCTGCTGTTACAGTGTTAGTGAATATGTGGGGTGGAATAAATGGTTGATCTGTTTATTTTGATGACTCCACTCGATGCATCTGGATAGAAAGATACAGAGAATTATGGTCTGATTATGTATTCTTTGGCATTAATCTCAGTAGCTGAAATGAAATGTTGGGCTATTATGAAGTGTGAATGAGCTTCTAATGTGATGGGGAAGGTTAAGATTTGAGCAGTGGCTTCGTTTTCTCATTCATCTTCAGTGTGCCAGATGGTGTGTCACTGGGCTTTTATTGGTTCTTTATCAATTTTATTAGCCATATGATTTGATTGATCTTATTTTGCCTGAGCAAAAAATCAATTCAAAAAATATAACTTACAAGAGCTGCTCCCTACCTAAAAGAAATAGAAGAGCCTAACAAGCACTAAAAATTGTTGAAGATCAGCATGTTTAGAGGGGTTCCAAAACACATACATACATGAACAGACATGTCATCAGGAGATGAGGCCACCAAGACAGGGAGGAAGATCAACGTGCTTCATCAGATTGGAGAAGACTGATGGCTCCTGGAGACAGAGCTAAGAAGAGGCATCGAGGTACAATAATCCTGCAGAAATAGCACTTTCATTGCTCAGGTGGGAGGGAGCCGTGACCTCTGGAAGCATCAGCAAGGAAGAAAGAAGCATGTCCAGGCTTGGGTTCACCTCAACAGCATTTCTAGAAGGGCTCTTTTCCAGATGAGGAAATAAGAGGTGTCTGGAGAAGGCAATTTTCAAGATCCCTGCCATCCCTTGGAACAGACACCACAGTTGCAGTTGGCAGCTGGCACAGTAGCTTTGACATCCAGCACTGTCACCTCTGGGCACTACATCCTACCAGTGCCTACATGGAGACATCTACACATGAGCTCCTGTTTTATCTCACAGAGAACAAATCTGTACAGGTAGTGAAATCTAGGAAGTATTAACCTCATCCTACGCTGGCACAGAGCTAAACAATTCCCTGCAATCTGCTGGCTCCATCAACAAGTTCCTTCCTCAGAGATTAAAATGGCAGTTCAGGCACCTTGCTCACTCACAGCCACCATGATCTTAGAATTTAACTATCCCTAAATTTAGGACAAACTCCATCCCACCAGCATTTTCTGAAATCAGGACTAGAATGCATCTCTTTTACCAAAGATAAACCGTTTTTCTATTCAGTTCCTGAATAGAGTTGAGGCAATTTTTTATAATGTAGACATCCTAAATCAGGGGATACAAACACCATTCAGGCTTCTGGCCATGGCTTGTCTCCAGTACAAAATGGGCACGACAGGTGCAAACACCACCGTGCTGCACCAGAAGCACCAAACCTAAAAGCCGCACGGGTTTCCATAAAGTGCTAGGCAAACCTCCCTCAGTGCCAGGAGCAAGTGTGTGCTCAGCTATGGGGTTTTATGCCTCACACCCTGCCAGAGCAGTGCCACTGAGCTGGAGCTTCAGGGATGGATTCTCACACACCCTAAGGGGTAAGGGTTTTGATAGCACTTGTGAGAGCACATATCCTATTCACAGCACCCACATGCTCCTCCAGCATCCCGGCCTTTGTTTAACCCACCTAACAGCTTCCTGATAAGAAAGTGTTTCATAGTCAAGGTTAAAGCAGAAAATCAAAAAACAGTGCTGCACACCCTCCCCACAGTCCAAACAGAGCAGGGAGAGACACAAATAAAGCCCCCAGTCAAGAGGAAGGAGGAAATGCTGATGAAGAGAGAGTGTGAGTGAACATTATGAATCCCATTACACTTCTATCTCGTGGAGCAGATTGCTGCCGGCAGGAATTTCTGATGTACAGTCTAACTTGCTGTACAGTCTTATCACATATAAAATTGCAGTAATCATAATGCCAAGGAATGAGACAATGACAAATGAAAAAGCTTTCAGAAGTTAATGTTCACAACACACTGCCAGCAAAACACACAATCTATTTAATTAGTAAAATGCCATGAGATACTGTTCAATTCTCCATTCAGAGAGACTGTGAGTAAATATGCAAGAGTGTTATAATCCAAAGAGATGGCTACATTAAAGATTGAAATATATGTGGCTGGTGAGATGCAGACACTGCACATTAAAATAAACACACTGCCTCATAAATTTAACGCACTTGACATCATAATGGGCAATGAAAACTATGTCACCTATGAAAACAGAAGCAGATCCTTTAGAACCAGTGGCACTGACTGCTGCACACTCATATCAGCTTTCCTGGTCTCTGATCTTGCTCCTTAGGCAGTCCAAGGCCACCAGGATGGCTGGGGGTGTAAGAAGAACCAATGGCTCTTGGTTTGGATGGAGGGACTCAATCATTCATCCATCCACGGTGCCAGTTCTACAGCCACAGCTTCTTGTTCCATTTTCTTGGCTCTTCACTTTGCTCTTCGCCTCAGTTTAGACAGCAAATTCCACACCCTAAACCAGATACAATCTCACCAGCCTCAGCCTTTCCTAAATGCTCTTCCCCTTCTTCCTCTCATGCTTGGGGACTAACACATCCCTTGGTCTGTTCCCAGGGTAGATGGAACTAGTTACAATCTCCACCAGATACCACCTACAGCAGTTCCCTAACACTCCAAGTCAAGAACGATCAGATGTTCTGAGCTCCTATTTCTTTGGCCACTGACTTCTTCCAGCATTCCCAAAGGAGTCTCCACTAACAAAAATATTCTAAAAGTGGAATCCACACTTCCAAAAAGTCCCAGAAAGTAGCCTCAGCCACCATGATCTTCTCCAATCTACACAAACGCCAAAGGATAACGTTTTGTCTAGGTAAGCTCACCTGTGCCAGTGTGGAAATCCCAACTGCCGTTGTTGTGCTGGGCCAAACTCAGTGTGGAGGGTTCACCACACCATTGCTGAGATTCCCTGGAAACGGATGTATTAGGATGACTGAGTGAGGAAAAGGTCACGATGCCAGTAGTCACTGTCATCAATTCAGGTTCCTGTGCATATTTTAGACGACTCTGTGGCACTTTTCACATGCAGCATGGAATATTTAATATTCATGGGACCCCATGTGGTCCTCAGGATGTCTACCTAGCACACCATATATTCTGCTCTATGAGCAGTAACTTTGATTTAACACTGCTAGTGTCTCTCCCTAAATCAGTTTTGGTGTCTCAACTCCAGGCCATCATATGTCTGTATCAGCAAGTGATGCAATGATTCACAGTGAGCAATCTGGTTCATCAAATAATCTATTCCCTCACCTCAGTAATTATTTTTAATGGATGATTTATGTTTTTATGAGTAAAGCAGATTAAAAGCCCAGCACAGCATATTTCAGCGTGTGGTACATAACTACTACTTCCAGGACGTGGATTTGAGTTCATATGTCTTTCTCAAGTCCAGGATTGACTGACACATCACAAAATGTCACTTCATTAGGAGACAAAGAGAAATAATCCAACCAGAACAATTTTTATTGATAAAGTGGAACAGTGAAATATCAGGGTCACTTATCATTTTTGTATGTGGGGAAGAGGCACTGAAATCTTTATCGGAAAATTCACTCTGACAGGAATGCACTTAATCTTGTCAGAGATAACACATCCACAGTAATATAGTGCTTGATATTTATAATAGCTACAGTAGATAGCCCTACCCAAACATGCTGTTTCAGCAGTTCACAAGGCTTAAAGTACTTTATGTCAAATGCCTTTGAAGATTTCATTTCTCCCTATTTTTTTTCCTGGCTAGGAAAATCCAGTACCCAAGCATTTCTTATGTGCATATTGCAATTTCTCAGCCTTAATACAGAGCACAAATGGTGCCACATGCTCTAGATAGCACAGGTTTTGCTGTAGGACTCTTGCAGCTTCAGAGGCTGCTCCTGCATGACATGCAGAAGGTTGATTTTGATTTTGAGAGGTTCAAAATGGTGGATGGGATTCCTTTAAAGGGGAAAATGCTCACATAATGCTCATACCACTTATTTTACAAGTAGCTTAAGTCTTTGAAAACCAAACGGCCTTCAAATTGCTTCAGTAAGATTTATTTCTTCTTGCTGTCACCCAGTGACTCCCCAGGAAAATGTAAGCACAGTCAGTAACCTCCAGCTGGGGCCTCTCCCACTCTGGTGACATCCTCAATTCCAGGGCAGGAATTGTTTCTGTAAATGAAGCCAAGATTTGTGTGGTGTTTTATGCATTGTCTTTCAATTTTCGTACAATAGTAAAGGGACCTTATCTTTCAGTCATTGAACTAGAAGAAATCTAAACCAACATCCTCCAACAGACACTTGTTGACAAATACCTCAAGCATTGACAGCTCTACATCCTTCTCAATAAATCTATTCAATGTGTCATTACCATGTTTTTTGTGATGTCAGTTTTAAACCCAAATCCACCATTTCTCATCTTATCCTCCAGGGATTTGAACAAGTTATTCTTGGTAGCAACCCTCTGTGTATTTGAAGACTAGCACCACTCCTCAGTCTTTTCATATTTAGGCTGAGCAACTGTGTTGTTCTCAATCTCTTCAGGTTATATTTTCTATTAATTTACAGTAGGATTCAGCTCTAGAGAATGAACCTATATGTAAGTGACTACCTATAGCTCTATACCTGGCATCCAGGTGTCTAAGATCCCAATATAGTTAGCAGGCACTCAACAAGAGTTTAGAGAATGATTCCATTCAGTGTAAAGCAGGTATCTCCAGTGACTATTTTGCCTTCATCTCCATCAGCTATGAGAACTTTGCAGATGCTTACACTGTTGCCACAAACCTTTTGGAATCTAAACCAGATATCAAATGATCCCTATACAATTTTCATCATTTTCCACTGAACCAGTGAAGCCAAACCTCTGGGGCAGCTTCAAGACTTTCAACTCTCACCACTTGGCTTTTATCTCTCAACAATTGCAGTTAAGTTTCCCCCAAAATTAGTTATTTACCACATATATGTATAATACTGTATTTATAGCACAGACAAGCAATTCAGAAGATTCCTGTCCTGATCCAAATTCATTAACCTGGCAGGAGCTATTCAGTCAGGGATTTTTTAATGGCAGATATCCCAGACCTAGGAATTAAAAAAAAAAAGGTTAAATGTGGGCCTGGGGAGCAGTTTCAGTGCTTCACCAACCTGAAAACAATTATAGTGATACTGGGAATTCTCCTGGCCTTTCCACAGGGCCAGATGCATCGTCATGTGAGCAGGAGGACCACTCAGCTACATAGCTGTGTCCTTATCAGGGGATGTGGGAATATGCTTCAGCATCTGGTGCTGATCCAGGTGCACTGTACCTTTCTTAGCCTCTCCCATGTAAATCTTCATCCCTAAATGAAGCTCTGAGTAACGTTTTCACAGCCTCTCTCTCCTGAGGAGGACTTTCCTGTGGATACTGCTATCCGCACAACGTGAGCAGCCTCCAGACTGCTGCCATCATTTCTTGTGCTGCAGCAACACACACTGAGGGGCAGTCCCTGGGCAGGCACTTACAGGCAAAGCAACTTGACAGCCAACAAATAAAAGAGAAAATCCCTGCCAGGTCCAGGATCCCCAGTCTGGGATGACATCCATATGAAAAAAACATTCCTCCATCTCTTCACTCTCATGTTCTTGTTCTATACACAGATTACCTTGCAGACTCGATGGCCAGTTTACCCACTGGGACCGGTCCCAGCTCCTGGCAGCTGCATCTGTAATGGCAAGAAAAGCAAGGCAGTGCATGTTAACTGGCAGCATATTTCTGCAAGATGAGATTGGAAGTGACTTCAGCAACAGCTGCCAACTGAAGCATCTTTGACTGTTGATAAGGAAGAAAATTTCATTTTCATCTGTGCTCCCCTACAGACCAAAGTGACTGATTGATGTTCCTAAAGAGCATCTCAAAAGCAGGTTCTGCTACAGTCACCTGTGGGACAGGAAAGGGCAAACCACACCTTGCCTCTTCAGGTTGTTCACAACAAATATTTCAAACTGTGATTTTGATTTTCACAGCTGAGCTTTGGCATCTCCCATTTCAGGTGGATCTCCCCTGAAGATAGGGGCAGGGAGCAGAACAAAGCTCCCATGATCCAAGGGGAAAAGCTCAGCAACCTGGTACTGAAAACACCCACAACTGAAACACCCACAGCTCTGTGGGGCCAGATGGGACCCACCCAAGGGTACTGAGGGAGCTGGTGGATGTGCTCGCTGAGACAATTTCAATATTTACCAGATGTCCTGGCTAACCAGGGAGGTTCCAACTGACTGGAGGTCAGCAACTCTGATGCTCATCTACAAGAAGATCCAGAAGGAGTACCCAGGGAGTTTCAGCCTGAACTCAGTACCAGGGAAGATCATGGAGCAGATCATCTTGAGTTCCACCAGGCAGCACATGCAGCACAACCAAGAGGTCAGACTCAGCCAGTGTGGGATTGTAAAAGACAGGTTCTGCTTGACAAACCTGATATCTTCTTCTATGACAGGGTGACCCATTTAGTGGATGAGGGCAAGGCTGTGGCTATGTCTACGTGGACTTTAGGAAAGTTTTTGATACCATCTCCCACAGCATTTTCCTGAAGAAACTGGCTTCCCATGGTGTGGATGGGTGTGCTGTTCACTGGGTAAAAAACTGGATGGACAGGCCCAGAGAGTGGAGCTTATTTGACACATTTTGAAACGGAAAAATGAGGCAGTTTTCAAGGGCTCCAAAGTATTGTATTCTCTTTATTATTATTATTTCTTTTTTTTTCCTTCTATAGTTCTCACTCTGAATGCACTTATTTTTCAAAAGGAAACATAGAAATGCTGTCTTGTCAAATTGTTCCCTGAGAAAGAAGGTTCCTGGCAATGGTGAAGTTACACAGGCAGTTCTTCCTGACCCTCTGCAAATTCAGGTACTTGACCTAAACCTCTGCCCATGAAAGTCTTCCCAGCATCACCAGCTTCCTACACAGACAGACCTGGCTGGGACATCATGTGTAGTAGCTGGAGCTGAAAGAGCCATTGATTTCATCTGCACTGAAAGGGACTCCATGCTCCACTTAATTTTAGTGCTGCTTTTGTGCAGGAATCTTTCAGACTTGATACCCGTTATCTCCACACACAAAAACATAACTTGCAGCCTTGAATTACAGATGCCAATAGTCCAGTTTTAAGACATTACATTTTTGGATCAAAGTAGCAGCTTGCTGTGAAGGATGTACAGATATATACACCATACACATCTGAGACATTTCACTATTGCTCCAGTTCAGCAACTGGATATTGAGGTATGGGGCAGTCAGGAGGTTTGCTTTGTCTTCAGCACATTGAATTTCACTGAGGTACTGATACTCAGAAATAAATCAGCAAAATCCTGACCAGAAAGGGCAAGGGTCACAAGTTGCAGTCTTGACACATGCAAAGCCTGCAAACCTTATAATCCAAGCCACACAGTAAAGACAGGGAAACAGGAAGGTCTGGGGGCTCAGTGGCTTTGCCACAGAAATCCCAAGTGTTTCCATGCATGTGTTGACTCACAGTGCAACTCCTGTAAACTGGGAACAGCAGCACTGCAGGGCTTGTGAGATGCTGTAGGGTTAATTTCACTAATCGTTGAAACATAATCTGAACACAGGAAAGTGCTAATTCAAGATTCAGAAAGCACCAAAGCCTTCTTACCAAACCCAAATGTGAAAGGAGGGAGAAGTTATAATAAGAGAAAACCTGCAGAGTCTTCAAAAACATTCTAAGAAAACAGACACAGAATTTTTCCTGTATGAAACCACAGCTCCAGCAGGAAATAATTGGGGTCAAACTACTGAAGTCAATGAGTGTCATCCCACAGACAACAAGGAGCTTTGTGTCAGGTTATTAAGGAGGAAGCTTGTCAGCACAGGAGTATCCCATGAGAAAATGTGCTTCTCACTGTAAAACACCCCTTACATACAGCTCTGCTGACTTCAGAATTAAAAATAAGATTTTTTTTTAAAGGATATTTGCCTTTCCACTGTAGCAGGAATTCATTGCGAGGGAAGATGAAAAATTCCCCCATCAGGGTGCCCAAACTTTTTCTGGAGGTCACAAAGGCAAACAAAATCAACAAAACACAATTTCTTACACAGAAAACATATTCCAAATATTTAAACATTGTTCTAAAGCAAGTTTGGAAAACAAAAGTCATGACAGGTTGGTGATATTAAAATTACTGTTTATTGAAGAGAAAAAGCAGGGCTGGAATAGCACCTATTTTTGTCTAAGAGCTCCCTCTAGCTCATCAAGAAGTGTTCAGTACCACAGAACTGAAATTCTTGCACCACAGAGCAACACTGCACATATGCAAGTTGGACTTCAGAGAAAAATATTGCAGCAGAGAGTATACGCAGTATGAAAATTCACTTCTCATCACTCCACAGGTTTGGGAACAGTAATAAATATGAAGAAGTAAAACATTAAGTTCCGCTTGCTCAGATGTCACTTTAGAGGTTATTTCCTTAATGTTAAATCCAACCTGGCTTAAAAGATTTTTTCCCACTTCTTGTAACTCTCTCAGCATTTTATTTAAAAAAAATCACAGCTCTCAATATTTTTATTTCATTCTAACACAGCTGATGTTTGTTCTGCAGGTTCACCAGGAGGAGATGGCTAAGCAGAAATTGCTCCGTTTCCTCTGAAACGTGGCCATTTCAGTGAGGTGAGGAAAGCTCTCTTCAAATGCACCTGGCAGCACTCCCCAGAGAGGGTTCCCATTTTTGGCAAGCAAGTATTGACATTCAGCATTCCCCCATTAACCAACAGATGGGAAACAGATTAATTGTGATACACAGCTACTCACTGGCCAGGAGAAAGGGACAAGCACTCCTCCAGGAAAATGGGCTCCTGGGAACCTAACGAGGGCAGTGCCTATTAACATCATTCTGCATTCCCAAAAGGGTCGATTCCACATGCTCAAAAGTCCTCTGAGAGCTGATAAATTCAGGGTAGATTGCTGATCCATGAGCCAACCTACTGCCCAGCCTGGTCCCCTAGCCCCAGCAGAGATGGGACACAGGTCTTACATTAGCAGCTTGACTTTCCTAAGACCCTTCCTGAGCCAGCATGGATCCAATATAGCCCTGAGTTACTGTCTCTACTTCTTAAACGCCCCCTTGCCCAGCAGTAACATCCCTGTGCTGTTAAGATAGCACCAGCCATCCCACCTTTCCCACTCTCTGCTCCCCATCCTCAGGTAGGCAGCACCAGAGTGGCTGCAATAGCTGCTGGAGGAACAGAAGTGACAGAGGAGATGCAAACAGCTGGTTTTCCTGAGGGTAAAGAAGGTTACACCACTGGAGAAAGAGAGAGATCATGGAGATGGTGTCACAATCCTCAAATCTAGCACATGCAAGGTTGGACGACGCTGCTGCAGAAGCTGAAGGCTCATGTTGTGCTTTAATCCACTGCCCAGGACCTCAGCAGTTTTTGAGGAAAATAAAGTACAGCTGCCCTGCACTGCTTTATTGAGCAATAGAGAAATTGGTTTCTCAGTCACCTGCATCTGTCTGGGGGTGATGTCTGAACAGAGCTGGGCCTGGGTATCCATCAGAGCTGGACAGAGCTGTGATAACAACTGGGAAGGGTCCAACAATGGGAGCCTCTTCCTCCTTCTGCATCCCGGAGCACAGGCAGCACCATGTGAGGCCCTGATGGAGGGTGGCTGGGGGTCTGTAACACTGTAAATCCACACCTAGACAGTGCCAGGCACTTCAGTCTCTGCCAGTTTTTTACCCTTTGTTGAGTTTCCCCAAACAGACAGTGTTCCACAGAAGTCAGCCTGGTTGTTAGTGATTTATGAGCCTTGAAGGAAGGACTGATAAAGAAAGGAAATGGAAGTCAGGCTTAGAGTAAAACACCATCTTGAGACAGATCTGTTCCTGCCTCCTCCCAACCTGCTACCAGCATTAATGCAGCATTTCTCTTTGTTAGGGCAACATAATTAGAATCACCATACAACTTTCATTTTCAGCTTTACACAGCTTGCCCTGAGAAAGAAAGTTTTACCTAAAGAGAAAAAAAACAGAAAAGGGTAAGTTAAATTTATTAATTATCCCATGCTGGATCAAGACACTTATTTTTAATTAACAGTTCATCCTCAGTGTGAATGTGCACAGTGCCAGACTCAAGCCTGAATGTCTCTTTGCCTCTAAACAAAATCCTGGTTAAATACCTACTCCAAGCCAAGGAGAGCTTTATGTACACAATAGCAGTCAGACTCAGAATAACTGTGAAGAGTTTCCTTAATCTAAACTTAATTAGTGTGCATCCTTATCAGGTTTTAGAAAATTGCTGAGAAATCACAAGCATTGGACAAAAATGTTTCTAGAAGTAGAAAGGTCTAGGATTTCCCTTCTGGTAGAAAAAAAAAGATAAAAAAATTGCATTCCTATAAAATCTCTAATAGTCCAATAAACTGCAACTATCTGGTTTTCTGTTACAGGCCAAAAGGCAAGAATTCAAATAGAAATGTCTTCTATCACAGTGTTCTGTACATATAGTAATGTATTGATGCAATAAGGAAGTTAATTGGTTTCATGTTGCTTGGAGTGCACATGGAAAAAAATTCAAAGAACCCAATTGCTATTTCTAATTAGAATTTCTGAGGAGCAACATTGTAGAGATGGATTGTCAGCTTCCTCAGGCATTTCCTACTCATGCCAGTCAAATTTATGCACTCCATTTCCAATTAGTACCTTAATTTCCTTTCTATAACTAACAAACTAGTGCTGGCTGCTGGTTTAGTTTAATTCAGAGAGTCACAGGGATGCTACCAACAAGCAGCTGGTCGAGTGGGTAACTTACTGTGTTGCAGGGATGGCCAAACACTGCTGCATGACATATTTCTAGTATGCAATTAAACCCATTACTATCATCACCTAAGAGGCCAGGGTACTTCTGGTTAGAGGAGAAAAGAAGCAGATAAAAAGTAACAAAAATGTTTTGAAAAAAATACTGCTGTTGTAAGACATTCAAATACTGAGGAAGGCTTTCATAAATATCTCTGCTTTACACATGGGGTCCTTTGGAAATTTGTGCTGGATCTGTTTACCAGAAATGGTCTCCTGTTACTGCATTGAATCCAAACAGGATGCTGTCAAGCCAAGCACAGCAGAAGGGCAGAAGGGACAGCTGAAGGCTGGGGTAGCATGATATGCAATCTCACTCCTGCCAGCCTGTAGTTCACATTCACTTTCCTGCTTGTCTTCAGCCAGATCAAAACCTAAAGTTTCTTCATTATTCCATTATAAGAAGCTGCCAGTTTAAATTACCATCCAGCATCATTGCAAACCATGGCCTGGGCTGCATCAAAAGCAGCCTGAGCAGCAGGTTGAGGGAGGGAATTCTGCCCCTCTACTTCAGTGTTGTGAGACCCCACCTGGAGTTCTGCATCCAGCCCTGAGACCCCAATATAATATGGACATGGGCCTGTTGAATTGAGTCCAGAGGAGAGTCACAAAGATGATCAGAAAACTGGACCACCTCTGCTGTAAAAACACAGGTGCTCTGTTGTTCAGCCTGGAGAAGACTTTGGGGAGACTTTATAGCACCTTCTGGTGCCTAAACAAGCCACAAGAAAGATGGAGACAAACTTTTTAGGAGGCCTGTTGTGACAGGACAAAGGGTGAAGGTTTTCAAATAAAAGAGGAGATATTTTCAGTCTAGATTTAAGGAAGAAATTTTTTACAATGAGAGGGGTGAGGCACTGGAACAGGTGGTGGATGCTCCATCTGTGTGAACATTCAAGGTCAGGTTGGACAAGGATCTGAGTAACCTGATGTAGTGGAAGACATCCTTGCCCATGCCTTGCTTGGACTAAATGACCTTTAAAGGTCCCAACCCAAACCATTCTACGATTCTGTGATCATGTGTCCTTCTGAAGTACCAGAGTATGAAAAAGTCAAACTTATAAAAAGCAAGAAATTATAAACCAGGATATACAAACACTCCCTGTGTTTTTTTCTTTCCTCCTACTCTTTCCCTGCATAGCTCAGCAAAGCAAATGGAAAACTCCTGCCACTTTGCAGCTTTCCCAAAATTAACTGGTTTTATTGAAAGACAGAGTGATTCCTAGAAGGCGCAGCACAATTCTAATAGTCCTTTCTTGGGACAGAAGATCCCTCAGCCTGGGCTTAGGGATGGTAATGAGGTGTTAAATGAGTGTGAGTTGGGAGTAGACAAGGCACAGGATGAATAGATGCACACAACACCACAGAGGCTGTTCAACACAGTGGGCAGCATGTTCTCTCTGTGGCACAGACTGAGAGACTCTAGGGAAGAGCTGTTGGCTGGTACACACAGGCAGAACTAAAACATGCTGTTCTACAGGTGTTTTGAGCTATTTTCCCCCTGCTTGTTTGGTGATGCTCACTGCAATGTTCCCTTGTCTTGGCTTCAGAATTTTGAATTTTTCTGAATGCATTTTTCTGCAAAAAAACCACAACACACCACCTTGCTACCTCTAACCATTTACTGAAGGGTTTTCTTACCAGACTTGTTTTAACCAAAGACATAAATGTTAATCATAAAAGACAACAGCTATGCAGTAATTTCTGTGGTTGGGAAAAGGTGCAGTGGGCTGTGTGATCTGTAGCATTTCTATGCTACGTACATACAGTGTTATTGTATATGTATACAGTGTTATTGTATATGTCACCTACATGGGATGTAAACTGTAGCTGTGCATCAAACACAAAATATTCTAGCTCCTCCTGATTGCACTGACCCCAAAGCTGCTACTCACACCTCCCAGATTCAGGATTCCAGGCAGGCAGAAGAGAAGAATTGAGACCACCCTTACCAAAACAATCTGCAAGATCCCCTTGGATATTGAATCCTCCTACCCAATCACCTCTCCTAAACTGTGCTCTTCTGCAGATGACAAAATTAGAAAATGATGACCAAGCAGCCTTCCCAGATCCAGTTGAAATCAGTACTGAACATTATATTCTGTATTTGATCTCCACTGGGACAGTGAGCACTGGAGAGTGACAGGTGAAATCATTACTGAGAGTTGGGGATCCTGCTCAGACTGATGAGAGACACATTTTCACTGTATAAAGGGCATATAAAATCAGCAACATCTGTCCATCAGATTCCCAATTATCGGCATTGCCTGAAAGCTCTGCCCTGCTGATTCCCACTCATTTCTGAAATGGAGAAAGCAAACCAAGTCCAGGCCCTTGGGCTGCCTCCACACTTCCATCAAGTTCCCCAGTTAAATTTCAGCGAAGTGTACTGAGTTGTATGACAGCTTTTTTTACCATCACCAAAATCCTTGAAAAAGCAACCCTGTTAATACCTGGACATTTCACTATTCTGAGAACTATTACTAACACATCCTTTCAAAATAAACTGTTACAGCATGGAGGGGTTCCTAATTCAGCTCAGGGAGAGCTGTAACAGAATTAAGCACTATGATACATTAAATAGAAATGACCTTGAAAAAAAATGGCTGGCAATATACCAGAAGCATTTTACTTATGCAAAAACCAGAGTAATGAAGGAAATTGCTGCCCAGGATCTATGACTTTGCACCTTGCAGGCTAACCAGTGTGCAGTTCCATTTGCTTATACAAATGTTAGCTAAAGAGTAAAAGATTTACATTGGTTAAAGCTTCATGAAAGGAACTGGCCAAAAGCTTGAAATTTTTTAAATTATCAAGTGTAATGTAAGGATTTTAACACCACAGGAAGGATTTAAAGCCCATTAGAAAGCAGAAGTCAACAGGCTAATGAAGACTCTTCAGGATGGTAGTGATGGATGTCAGTTGGAAAATCTTTCATACAAACTTTTTTCATCAAAATTAAGGAAAGCAAATGTGTTCACGTTCTTATCCAAGTTAAGCACAAGAAGTAAATCAGCTTTTAAAAAGAATTTGAACTTTTAGCAACTTCCCTAGGGAAAATTACAGAGCAATAAAAATATTTTCCCTACAGATCACGTGGGATAAATCAGTGTTTCCTCCCCCACTTTATGAACCCGCACAGCAACTCAGGTCCTTGCTTAGGACTGTAGAACTACTGCAGTTATCAGCAGGACATGAGGGAATGCTACAATAAACCTTGCAATCTCCAAAAGAAGACAGACACAGAATGGACCCAGCAGGCACAAGTACCTGTGGAGCAAAGGCAAGAAGAGAAAACAGCATTGGGTTCCCACAGGCTTCATGCTAAACGTCAGCACCACCCTCCTCCCCACCCCTCTGTGCCCCACCACCCTTTGTGTTCAAAAGTCAACACAATCCAGATTAATGCAGTCATTTGAGTCAATTCACACTATTTCTGACTCCCTAAGAAAGCTCTTAGAGTTCTGTCTGATGTATTATAACAGCTTGACTGAAAAAATTGCATTGTTCTCCCAAGCAAGAGGATAAATTAAAACACATTCCCCGGAATGGTGAGGGACGGGAGATCCTGTTTGCAGCCACTGTTGTTGCTCTTCTGTTTCTAGACTGGATAAAACAACAATTGCATAATCCTAGCTGCTGCCTTCTCCCCACTGCATGCTTTCCACAGGTGAGCACTTCCCAAACATCCCAGACCTTGCTGCCAGAAGATCTACTGTCAAGACCCTTCCAAGTCAAGAACGTAAAAGATATTTACCTCTGGGTGCAGGCTGGTGTCTCACAAACTGCTCTAAAGCTGCCAACAAATAAACAAACAAATGAACATTATTCAGGAAAGTCATTTACTGTCCTCTGCCTTTGTCCCTCCACCTGTGAAAAGGCAATCAAAATATTTAGTCACCTTGTGCAGTTTTTGACTAACAAAAAAGCCCCACCTGTAAGTGGAGGGTGTCATTCCTGTGACATGGAACATGCCCTTTGTTATGAGCCTGCCCTTTTTAACCATACAATTCATAATGTGGCTTGAAGAGCAGGTATAATGGTACAAATAATAGAGGTAACGGCACATGGCTATTGTTTCTTCTGAGTCATTCTTAATGGGTTAAATTACCTTTCCCAGTCTGATGTCAATGGCAATTGCTGTCACTCACGACAGAACCTGAGGGGATCAGACAGGTTATAAGAACCAAACCTGGCTCAAACAACAGGACACTTGGCAGCAATTTCCAGTGCAAAAAGCTGGATATTGTGTAGCCGAATAGCTTGAATGATAGATGGCCACTGTATCACATGGCAGCTGAGAGCAGGGAATGGAAGCACTGCATTCAGTTTTATAGCACCAGTGAAAACATGATCCAAGCTGCAGTTGTCCAAATGTCCTGAATAGCAAGTGCTAAGCTGACCACAGCGATGCCTCAGACTGGCTAAAAGTGATTTTTTGAACTGCTGCCAATGAATTTGGCACTAGTGAGTTATATGTTTTAAATTTTTCTGAGGGAAATACTTGGGACTTTCAAGTCCTTCTTTGCTTCTGCTTGTGCTGAACCAACAGTGAACAGATAGCACAGAGCCCTGGGCAACACCACAGGAACCATGACACAGCTATTTTACTAAGCCCTCCAGCTCCACAACACCTTTGTGGAAGAACGCAAGGACCACCAAGCTGGGTATTGTCATTCAAATACTTGTCACATTCCTCATCAATATCATAGGTAACCAGAGATGTCAAAACAGGCCAGCTCTTTAAAAGGCTGCAAGCAGCAAAGCTATGGTGTGGCTGTCTCAGGTCTAATAATTCCCATCAAGATTAAAATAAAAACAGAAGATCAGGCTCAAGGTTAACAGTACCCCTTTGAACTTATGGCATCTTCCACCTTAGTGTCCATTTAACAAATACTGATAGAACAGCCCCACTGGTGAACTGGCTGCCCTCCTGTCCCTCATGGGCTGGCTCAGGCTTTTAATCCCCATCTTTTTTCATGTGCACATGTTTAAACTCATAACATATTGCTCTCCACTTCCTCATCTGTCTGCTTTTTCTTAGAAGCTCTACTTCATTTGGAAGAGGTTAAAGCAATTACAAATGATATAAAATGAATTCACAAAGCTATTTAGGAGTTTGCTCTTTGCTTTCAGTGTCAACAAATACAGCCCCAGGAACAGAAATTACAGTCACTGATGAACAGCTGCCTTTAAGATAAGAAGACTGAATCCTAGAATATGAACTCCCTATTATTGAACTACAAAGCTGTAATAAATGCCTTGTTTGATGTCCCCAGCATTTGGTAAATCACAATATAGCAAGTCATTGCATCACTGTTTGTTAGAAAAAAGAGGTGCTGATAGCTCAGCGAAGATAAGAAGCAAAATAACATTAAAAGCAGAATTATGAAACACAAATATGGAAGGACCCAAGAATAGCTACAGTCCAGGAGTAAAATGATTTCAAAGATGTCAAAAGATCTTTAAACATAAGCAGTACTGTCACAAACAGCAGCAATGTGAAATGAACCTTCCTCAGCTCTGACACTGCACATCAACCCAGTGCCTTTGAAAAGACGGAATATTCAGACTCACACAAATTATATCAGGCAGCTAAAATACAGCATCACAAAGTACAACTGAATAATGAAGAAAGGATGCACGGAAAGAATAAACACTCTCAGTTTACCTGATCGTGATGGCTACACTCAATTTAGTGGTACTATCAGCTGGATAATTGGCAAATGGATGTCTGAATCAACTCAAATTCAGGGTAACATGAAAACATTACCAGAAATTTCATTAGGAAATGCAGGGTCTTTCCTGCTTCTAGGAGGAAGCTTTTCTCAGCCTTCCAGAGATTTTAGTCCTAACTTGATCCTCTCAAGACCCAGAAAAAGCCTGATGTTTTTGAAGAAGGGTTAGTAAATGTTTGTCCTTGTCAGAGACTAGATATACCACCAGAAAATTTGTGACACAGATTTGAGTTGCTGGGAAGAAAACTCTTCTCATCCAGGTTCACCTGCATATCTTGATCTGACTGCACAGAAACAGGCAGTGCCAGAGTCATTCCTCTGACCTATTCCAGACCTTGTGAACTGCACTCAGAGGCACATCCTTCTCTCCTTGCATTACAAAGAGAGTCAAAACTGATGAGCTCAGGTTCAAGTACCCAAGAATCATATAGTGGAACAGATGAATTCATGAGTTCTGTCCTAAAAAGTAAAACATCATCTCAGGATTATATGCCCATTTTCTCAGCACACGAGTTACCTCAATATCCACTAAGGAATTGACAATATTGAACGTGACGACTGTTTTCTTCATGGGAGAGCAGACACCTTCAGAAGGAACAATTGGAAAGGAACAATTTTTTTTATAATACCCACCTTCCAGGTGGATTTGCTCACATTCAGCTCCACACTGCTGCCCTTCAAGAGATGAAAAACTTGACAGCATGGTCAAGAAGACCAAAAAATAGAGATCTAGAGCAAGAGATGCTCATGTTGAGCAGTTGTGCCAGGCTGCCATGTTTGCTTTCCTAGTCAGCATTCACCATTCCTATTATGATATCAGAGATCATCTGGGTTGAAGAAAATTACTATCTGTTGTTAATTATTGCTGTGAAGGTCTGGTAGTGTGCTGAGTGCATCTCTGGCAATATAAACTAATGGACAAAATACTAGGTTTATTAGAGTTTTGCTCTCAAAACCAAAACAGCATTTTGACCAAACTTTCAAGATTTCTCAAATGAAATGAAAACCTCTGGGAAAAAAAAAAAGGGCAGAAAAACAACAGTTACAAATCCTGGATGTAGTCCAAAAGGAAAGGAAAACCCCAACCAGAGCCAATCACAGCAAAAGTACAGCTTAACCGTCATATGATTAATAATACTTCTCTTAGCATCATTTGGAAAGGAACAATTTCAGTTTGGGGAGTGAAATACTTTATATTCATCACAAAAAAATACTCCTGGTCATGAAAAAGTACTCAATCAAAACTGATTTTTTGGAATAATCTGGCTGAGAAAATAGCAAGCAGCCCATCAGGAATCCTCCTTAAGTCTTGTTCACTAAACTGATGCCACTTTGGGACAGGCCAATCTAATGAGGTTCTCTCCAAAGACTGTACCTTTTCCTGATATAACTGATCCCAGTTCAATTCCCAGTTGTGCCAGTCCAAAAACCATCTTCTTAGTTGATCCTGCTTGGATACATTATTGGGAATTTCAGAAGAGCCCAGAATGGGATAAATGCAGAAAAGAGATTACTTTCTCTTATTTTAAACTTTCCTCATTTAAAGAAAGGCCATTTTTACTTTAATGTCCACACTGGATGAGTGCTCTTGCCTGTTATGTTCATTGTCCAGCTCATGAGTGACTTACTACACTTTGCCTGATCATAAAACACAGCAACCAAGCCATTTACAATGTTATTTTCACTCCAGTCAGTAAAAGGGCATTAATGCTTAATTTAAGGTGTTTGGTTCAAGTGTTAGCTATCTCTAGAAGCTACAGAACTATTCCTCTGAAGGCAGCAGAAGGCATAACACAATCCTGAACAAGGCAACCTGCGAGCACCAACCCTCTGGACAAGGTCAGAAGGTACCCCAATGGTCCTGCCGTGCTGCTGATCTGCTTGGTGATTTCTGGAGCAAACAAAAAGTAGCTGCAAAAAGGCAGATTCTCTTCCACATAATTTATTATTCAAGCATAAAAGTTTAATGCACCTGTTTGAACCAATAAAGTGTGCTCTCTGAGCAGAATTGTCTGTTTGCTTCTGAAGACACAATGGCTCAGAAACCACTAAGTGCTACAGCCAGGCCCCCAACATGCACTTAATCACAAGTTGTTTGTTGCCCTGTACACACCCAGGAGCAAGAAATAGCTTCACTGTAATAACAGACACCATTAAAGACAGATTTTAAGAAAATTAGGAACCTCACAAAAAACTCACTGGGCTTCTGGGACAAATTTGCTTACAGTTGGAAGCCTCATATGTTTAAGGGTGGCTGATCCTTAATACAATTTTTATAAGATTTTTGCAGTCCTGCTATAAAAGCCTGTGGCACAAATCATGATTGGAACAAGCAGCCTTTCCCTAGGGAAAGACCTGAGTTGGCTTTGGTGCAGTTTACTTAGTGTAGTATTTCAGATATTTATATCTGTGCAGTCTAACTGATGATAGCACTGAGCTGTTGCCCAGCTACATTTAGCCCCAGGAGAGGAAAGGGGAATTAATTTCAGCGTTACCTTCAGTTATTAAGACTTTGGAGTACTCCTGACCCAGGGTCTCTAACGCACTTGGATAGATTTAAATCGCTATTCTGTGAGAGATTTGCTTTCTTTTGCTTTTATTATGAGCATACAGCCTAAGCTCCGAACAAGAAAGCAATGTGTGGCTTTGAAAAGAATGACACCACTAAACTTGTCATCTTCTGCTATTAACAATTTATTTTTCAGTGCTGTTCTGCTGTTGTGTAAACCACAATGGCAACTGCATCTAGCAGTGTTATTTCATTCTGCTTTCCTATTTCATGAAGCTGGACCCATTTGAGAACTCACAGGTTCAAAAGACTGCACCTTGCCAAATACTGAGAGTTGCATTCCTTCTTCTGAAAAGTGACTATGCAAAGAAAAATATTTCTAGAAGTGCTGCTCAAAAAGTCTTCCCCTTTCCACTGAAAAGTGTCGTCTTTTGTCAGAGCCAATCTTACTTGCTAATTTAATCAAAACATTCATGCCATGTTTCCTAGGTCTAAGACAGAAGAAAACTGGGGCAGAGTAGAACAGGGAAAATACCACACAGACACAAAAGGACAAAGCAGAATTTTTACTACAATTTCAAAGCAGTTTTTGCTTGAAGACAGAAGAGCTTTAATGTTCATGCCATGCACACAGCAGGCTGGCTCCAGCTGCCAGGCCTTATTTGTGGCAATACTCCAGAACAAATTGTTCGATTGATGGTTCTGTAAAGCCATGTAAAAGACAAGCAAGATGGTTCTTCCTTCTCACACGTTCCCATCAGAAGGAAAGATTCTCAAAGACAAATTAGATGCTAGATGCATCTCTGTAAAGAGAGCTTTACTGAGGTTACACGATGGCAATTCATGCAGTGAAATGAAGACTGAGAAAAAAACCCTGTTACCAATGAAAAACTGCAGAAGCTACAAAAGGTAAGAGTATAAGCTGACCTGTACTGTTACCTATGTACAACTTACACATTTAAATCTTATTCTCACATTAAGAACTGTACACTACCTTAATTATCATATTTTTACAAAACAAACTGGGAAGTCTTTATCATTGTTACCTGACAGCCCAAGGTTCACATTTCTTTGGCAACTACAGTAAAAGCATTTCTCCTAAAACATAAATCAGATTCACATAAAAAACAGCATGACAAAGATCTGGAGTCTTAAGAAAATAAAATATCCTGTTTGAAATATTTAACATCATTCTGCTACTGCAAATACACAGGTTCAATTTATGCTGGTAAATTAAACAGTGCCAAGGAACGTTCCCAGGTGCTGGAGTGTCATCAACTACACTGTTAAATTGTAATCATGATCCACAGCACCATTCTGGCCATGGCCAGCTGTCACAGAGCCAACTAATGGCAGAGCACAGCTCAGGAATTAACACAGTGCAGAGACCAGTGCATAAAGCAGCCCAAATGTGGTCACTTTGTTGGCACAGTCAGGGGAGTTCAGGAAGAACAAGCTGTTTCATGCAACTGGGTCTCAGTGCCAAAGAAGGGCTTTGAGCACATTTGGTTTACAAGCATTGCTATAACCACTCAGAACTGACATGGGAAACAAGATGTTTCAAAATTAATACAAGGTTTGATACTACCCTTCAAGAGAGTCATCCAAGTTCACAGCAAGTTAAATGGCATTTAGTGTATGAGTTGTAATTTGGCAGAAAGAAGCCCAAGCTTCCCAACCTACAGTTCAGCACTATTTTGCTACTTCAAAGACAATCCTCAGTCATATTCTCATCCATTTCAAATAACATCAGCATTGGTTTACCTTCATTGGAACTAAAAAAGTGCAGTTCTTCAGAGAAGCATTGATTGCAGAAGTTCTTGGGAGTAAATAATTTCTTGATATGCAGAAATAAAATGTTTAAATCCTGTTACTTGTGTACGATGTAACAATATATAATGAAAGCTCCCATCTTCATTCCACGGCAATGGAGAATCCAGAGCATCCTGGTGAGGTGTGAAGGAAGAGTGAAAAAGAGGAGCGAGTTCACCAGTGCAGGGCTGTCTGCTGAAGCTTGTCTGCTTTCACTTCCTTAATACTTCAATTTCAAGGCTGTTTGCTCAAGACCTGAGCTACCCTGACTAGTCACTGCATGACAAACTCAGGGTAAGGGAAGGAAACAAGCATAATATAACACCAAAATGTTCCACTGGACAGTATCGTTTAATAGCATTTCCCATGAGAGGTCACTAGCTCCTTAAAGCCAGTGAATTGCAAACAGCATATCTATGAACTGCACGTTACAGGAAAACAGTCTGTAATCCCCCTATTAATCCTTGGCATCAGGGCACACACAGTGTAATTACAGACTGCAGCAGAATAATTTGAAAACTTTATTCCACGGGGCCGTAATTATATCCTAGCTGTAATCCTTTAATTGCCAATATCATCTAATGCATTATAGACATATCACACAAGTAGATGAGCAAACATGTTAAAATGTTGTGCAAGAGAGCCACAGCAAAAGCAAGAGCAGAGCCAGTTATGCAGGCTGTTAAACAAGGAGCATGAGTAATAAAAATAAACATCACAATACACAACCTAGAAACATCAGGATTCCTACTCTCACTCTGCATATTTTTTGCGTCAGTAGTTGGTCTTCAAGAGTACCTGACCAGATGCACAAGTCAAAACTACTGAAAGAAATCACAGAACAGCCTGGGATGGAACGGACCTTAAAGATCATCTCGTTCCAACTCCCCTCCCACTAGACCAGGGTGCTCAGAGCTCCATTCAACCTGGCCTTGGAATACGTCCAGAGGTGGAGCAGCCACAACTGCTGTGGACAACCTGTACCTGTGCCTTTACCACCCTCACAGTAAATCTGTCATAAATGGCCACTTACGTCAATCAATCACCAGGAAAAGGACAGAAATAAATTGCTATAAATTCTTTGGAAAGGAGTTAAGAGCACTTACACTGCAGTAGATGCTGACCCAGTCCAAAATGTAGTGAAATCACAACAGACCAAAAACACTAAGGACTATTCTGGCCATCTCATTTATATTTTCCACACTAATATTGTCAACACGTTGTTTCTACCCCGGAACATAAGAGTCAAGAAAATTGAAAGAGTTTGCTTATATCTTTTGCTTATCTACAGCCAAGAGGACATTCAGCATATGGGACCAGAAAGAAAAAGCTTAAAATGAAAAATATTTTGGAGCCTAGCTATTGTCAGGCAGGTAATGCAGTACTGAAGAATTTCTTCTCTGATCCAAAAGTTACTTATCTTTTTAGGCAATGATTACTACCACAAATACATAAACTGTTCAAATGCAGAAACGAGACTTGCTAGATTCAGTCTTTCACATCCTCTCCTCTCCTACTGCAAGAGACTTCAGAAGTAGGGGAGACCACTGAACCAGTACCTTAGAGGGAGGCATCACCTGCCACATTAGAAAGGCTGAACTCTGTTAAGTTAGAGAACTCTGGAGGGTAACACACCACCATCACCACCACCCTGCAAGTGAATCCTTTTTTTAAATCCAAAGTGTCCCTGAAGCACTGTGATGCTCTAGAGAAAGGAGGACACACTCACATGTAGTATTTCCTAGCAGCTTGCTCAGTCGTTGATCGTAAATTAACCTTTAGTCACCTTGAGGCCAGATCACGGGCCCTTATTACCCAAATGTCAATCCTGTGCTACTCTGTGGGCCAGGGAGGTGCCCACCACCTCAACACCACCTTCTGTTTTGTTTTAACTAATTCTTATTGGAACTGACTCAAAGCATGTCTCCTGCACCCAACCAGACATTACCAGTAGCAACAGAATTATGGGCAATACAAGTTTACATTAAAAATATATTTCTTTTTCATACCACCTGTCAAAGGCAGTGAACAATTTTCCCTTTGTAAAAGTGGCTGCAACTCTAATCATTACCCCACAGGGTAATGAAAAATAAATAGCACAGCAAACTGCTCAAAAATTGATGTAGAGGAAAGCAGCCTCCCGTTAAATCACAGTGCTCCTTTATTTAGTGATGTGCAACAGACACAATAGGGTACCATTTCATTAAGAAGAGATGCACATGATTGCAAAGGCATCAGAAACTGAAGGGATATGGTGGCAATCATTCTCACAAATATTCTCTATTTCCTGACTTTTCAAATCCTGACTTTTCCACATCCACTCACTTTGTTTCCTATGCAGACAAAGGGTTAAACACCTTCCCTTACTGGTTGTTCTGTCACTTTCCTGCCCTAGTTAAAATAGAAGATAAATTGAAAATGAGGGGAAAATTCCCTCATCATACTACACATATTAATTTATAACACAAGATACTGTGTTTATTGACAAATGCAAAGCCTTTAATTTTAGAAGTCTATGGAATTGGGAAGATGTAACAGGTTCCTGGGATAAGAAGCAAAGCAGCACCAAACTTCAAACTAGGCGTAAGTAAGAAACAATGACTAATTATATAATCTTGTTACATTCACCAGCTGAACTCTAGAGGACTTGAAGGGAAATAGCACTAGAGAAGCAGGAGAGGTAACAGGGAGCTTTTTTATTTACAGGTATTTATGAACCCCATGCCTCTCCCCAATTTGGCACAGGCTTTTATTGCAATGTATTGGTAAAAAATGAAAATCTCATTTAAGCCCCTAAGAGAGTTCATAAAGTGCTCCCTCTTCTTCCCAATTTCACCAGGTGGAAAGCTGAAAAATAATCCAGATGTCCTGACGTAGCTTGATCTCTACTTCAACAAAGCTGAAGACAGCAGACAAGTTCACAGCTCCTCTGGAGCCTTTCATCTGCTCTGCAGAAGAGTGCTGCAAGACACGAACATCACTTCAACAGCACTGCTCAGAGTGGACAAAATCTCCTTCTTGAACAATGCAACAAGTGCTGGTACAGCTGAGAAAGCTGCTGCCTCCCCGAGCTCTGTGTTGAGCTCTGAGACCACAGCATGGCAGCTGTTGGACATTCACTGTGTCCTGAGGCACATGAGAACAGCTGGGCCAGCTCACCCTTACCTTGCACGTGACAAAGCTGCACTTCACAGGACTTGCTCATAAAAACAGGCAGAAAGCGTTAACTAATACGTAACAGGCTGGCACAGCGAGACTAAAGCTGTGAACACACAGGCACACACCACAGAAGTTACTCATTTAAACATCGAGGTAAAAATCCTCAAGTCATTTGGAAGCTGAAGCAGCAGGGCAGCATCCTTCAGCATTTTGCATGGGTGTAAGGGCAGTGAACTGCAGCAGCCCTCCTCCCCAACGAGTCTGTTTCACTGTGTTCCACCTGTAGTGCCCACAGACTAAAAACAGGGTGGAAATTTTTTTTCCCCTCTAACTTTGAGATTTTAAGAATAAGATGCAACATCACAGAATATTATAGTCAACTGAATGGTGAAAGCACTGGCAAAGAATAAGTCAACTAATTTGTTTTAAATGTGTACGCTGGGACAAGAATATAATTCTGTTACTCTCTTTGAAGCCAAAGTGACCATGTCAGACATCTGCACCTAAGGTTAGGTGTCAGAGCAGACACACTGGGCACTAAGCTATTGTTTAAGAGGCAGTACGTAGGAAAAGGTCAGGAAAAAGCACACAGAAATGAGGTGACCTACCTGAAATGATGCAGCACGGCCAAGACTGACATAGCAAGCAGCAGTAATAAATGTAAAAGAATACAGAACACTACAGGATCAATAATGCCAAAGAGAAGTCTTTTCCACTGACTTTGGATCAGGCCCTGAGTGTTCACAGGGGAACTGTCAGGTGTGAAGTAGAAAGAAAAAAAGTGGCCACAAAAGCAAGACATGAATACATACATACCTTTTTGCCTCCTTCTTCCATCACATATGTTTAACTTGCAGAAATAAAATCTATGTTTTTGAAAACTTATAGACACTCACCTTCACTACTTTCCTTGTGCTTTTCATCATCATTTGCAAAAATGCTTTTGCTAAAGACCAGTTGTATGAAAGTCAGGTAAACTTGATCACAGTTTTGCCTGAGTTTTCACTCTCTGTAATTATCTGAAGGCAGCACACAACACTTCTTAATATTATGCAACATGCTTTCCAATTAAGCTGGAGGCTGCATATCTCTTGCTCAGTGTCCCTGGAGGTTTTTAATAAGGTTTTCTCTTGTTCCTTCTCCAACACTTGCTTGACACAACAATATTTTTTCCAGATGAGAGAGAACCCAGTGCTCATAAAGAATGAATTATTTACAGAAAGATCAGTACTCCAGTTCACGTCAAGACATCACTAATTGTAGTTAATTGAAAGTACCACACTGAACATATGCACAACACTCTTCAGGTTCATGAAAGCTTTAAGTGTTTTTAAATACTACTGAAAAAAAGGAAAAGGCTCAGCAGATTGGTAGTAGGAAATAATACCTTCCACTTCCAGAGAACTGACTCAAATCACGCCAAGGTTAATCAAGGGTAAAACACATCATCTGCTAACTGGTTGATGGGGACAGGTAATCTCTTTTTCTAATGAGCACATGGTATAAAGCCTCAGCAAAGTCAGAAGCCCCAATTATCGCTATGCAGATCAGACTAATTTCTTGCTGCAGTTTAGCTTACCTGTGCTCTGTCTCCACTGAAGCCATGCTGTTGATATAGATCTTTGAAGTGCTTTTCAATAGATTTTCAAGGCATTCTACAAGCCAATTAAAAAAAACAACAACAACAAAGAAAGCCCCAAAACAGAGGAACCAATTTCACAAGACTCATTAAGAAAGCAGCAGGAAAGCTCATAACCAGTTTAGGTCTGAGTTCATTGTTCTATTCATAAACTTGCAGTTTCACCAAGCATGGTGAGCCAACCTAACAGACCAGTGTGTTCCAGATTATTTTAAACTCCCATGTTCTGCAGTGCAGTAGGCAAGTCAGCCTTCCAGAAAGCTCAGGAGCAGGGAAACAGCTTTAGATCATTCACAGAGCCTGTATTAGTATTCTTATTATCAATGTTTTTTCATGAAGATGGAACATGAACACATTTCCTCATTTGTTTTCAATGCGAGTCTTGCTCATTTTTCGAAAATCCCCCCCGCACAAAAATGGGTGCCTATGCCTTATGTCAGAAGCTTTTGGCAAAAAAATACCACTTTCTGCTGATTTCAAGATATGTCAGTGCCTCGATATAACTTTGCAAGCCACATGCAACTATGCCCTACCTCCATCATTCCCTGTTTTGTAGCACCACATGAGCATTCCGGTGCTTCAGCCCGTACTTCCTCAGTGCACCAAACACATGAGCCTCCTCTGAAGCCTGACTAGCCACATTGTGCTCACAGTGCCAGATTCTCCTGTACAAGCCAAAATCCTAAGTAGTCAGTAGTGCAATGACAAACTTGAAAGGCAGATTTAAACACAGACAAGCTGAAGTAAGACTGAATGGAACAAAAGGAAACAGTACACACTGTATTAGATCACCCATGTCTTTCCTAGTGAGAGGACTCAGCAAAGTATGCTTCAATGTTTTACCCCTCAGAGCTGAGCTTTAAATTCAAAAGCATTCAGAAGCAGGCTTGAGTCATGGAGTCCCATTTTGTTTAATTTCTAATCTATGCTGAACAGGTAATTCCTTGGTCTCAATCCCTCTGTGCCAGATAAAACTAAGTAGATTTGGGTTAAAAAATTCTTATTTGACTACACAAACTGTACAAAACCTTTGCTGACAGAGATCAGATAAGTATCAGCACAGACAGAATAGGTAGGATTTCCTGCTCTATTAGATTTAACACTGAGTCCGTAACACAAAAACATGCATCCATAACAGGGTAGCTAAGCCCTGGAACAGGTTGCCCAGATGTTCAGGAATCTCCATTCACACAAACACGAGTGGCTCTGAGCATCCAGAGGTCCCTGCAATGAGTAAGAGTCTGGACCAGAAATCTTGAGAGGTCTCTTCAAATTCAGTGTCACTGTGATTCCACAAACATCGAGACATAAATGAAAAGCTGACCTTGTGAGATGAAATGGGGGAGTACGTAAATCAGGACTACCATAAACATCCATAAACATGTTAACAGCTTTTATTTCACTGGTGCAAGGCCCGTGTGTCATCCACCACTCACCAACATCAAAGCAAAACATCATCTCCTATAAAACAGTTTCAGAAAATTCAAAACAAAGTAACAGTGGCTATAATAAGCTTCATACAATATTGTAAATCACTTTGTATCATCCAAACGTGAACAGATCAGTTTCTATCATACATGGCTTTTTTCTCCCCCCCCCAAAAAATACCAGCACAACTCCAATAACATGCCTCTCACCTGGAAATGCATAACATCACTCCATGACATTGACAGCTGCTCGTGCTTAGAACTAGTCATCAGTTCACCCCAACAATATCATAAAATACAAAATTATATGAAAACCTACATTTACAAAGGACTGTCCCAATCCTGCAATCTATTTTGTGGGTAGGTACCATTCCAAGTCCCCTAAAGGCAATGTGGTATTTAGTGCTCCATTGCTAAAGACTGGATTGCAAACTCAGGGCACAAGTGGGAAAAGTTTAAATCTTTCCACAAGCAGTAAAACACTGCCTTATTCTTCTAGATTCAGTTTCAGTAGTATTTGCACAACCTCCTAAACCAAGACTTACCTATTTTCAATTACCTCACATTTAGGAAGAAAGAAGGAAAGGCTCTGAGTAGTCAGCAGAGAAATGGCTCCTACTGAAATGACTTGGGGCTCTAAGTTGTGCTTTAGTGCACGATGGTGATCCAAATGCTTCCAAGAGTTATCCACATCTTGTTCAGTATTTACAGTGTCTGCTGCCTTGCTCTGCACTGCATGAGTTCCTTCACCAGCACAGTATCAAAGATCTTCTTTCCATTATATGAGCATTATGACATGACTCCAAAAACAGGATTATGACGACAAATACTAGGGCCATACTCTTCATAGTCTTTCTTGGTGTGACATACTTGGAAAAACTCTGGCTATGAAAATATAGAAAAAAAACCCCTCAAAAGTGTAAGAACATGGCAAGTAGAAAAAACAAGAAATAAAATAACATCTTAACATTTCTGTAAACTGTAGCTTTATGACATGGTATTACATTTTTGAAATATAATAAGATGAGAAACATTAGGACATGAACACAATCAAGAAAAGTTTGCCTGGTCAGAAGACTGCTGTTAAAACACAGCAATAAGAAACCCCACTCTGGAGACAGGAATTGCTCCCGTTTTCCTGTATTTGCTTCTCTCTTGCATATAAGACCACTGATTTGCATAATATATTCCTCAAGTCCTAATTAATCTCTAGTGTTGTCTTTAAGAATAAAAGGACTATACTGCAACTATCACATAAGAATTACTTCAGAATTATATCCCTACTCAAGTAAAGCTCCCACTTGCCCTGTACAAATTTTAATGAGATAAAACTTGGGTAAGGATTCCAGAATGTGACACAGTTTAGACTGTCTCAATGAAAAAGCCTAAAGCTTAGTACTCAGATCAAATATACCAAATTCAACATGGAATAAAAATTTTTAAATTAAGAACAATTTTGATAAAGACTTACTGTAGAAGCCAGCATGGAACCACCAAACCAAACCGCATAACGCTGCATGTGATGTGTTATCACTTGAACTTCCACTGGTTTGGGCTAAGAAAAACAGTTCATATTTAGCTGGTTTACAATTTCTGGGAAGATCCTCACAAACATAACATGGTCAGACCCAGACATCTTCAATCCTCCATTCAAATAATTAATTTGCCCTTATTCCTCAGTCTGACATGTTCCTAGGAGACCAAGTCACAAAACTCTCCATGATAACTATGAAGGACACAAAATCCCTCCTGCCTACTGCTAAGATCCCAGGTCTCCTAGAAGGGAAACCAGAACTGCTCACAGCAACCTTAAGATTCCCGTAAAGATATGTCATACATAACAAGGCTAACAATACATTTAACAACACATAAACATATACTATTGATTTTTACTAGTGAGCACCCAAATTTCGACCTTGATTTCTTTCACTACTCATGTAATTACCACACTTGAAATGCCCCTACTTACCTTTATCCGACCACCACTGAGTTCCTCGCTAAGTCGCAATCTCGCATCCACCACTCTCTTCAAGTCCCTTTGCAGTCGCCGTCCAAAGTCCCTGAACATCGTGGATCCTCCTGAGAGAACCACATTCTGTGCAGAAATTAGAGATACACGCTGTAAATCCAGCTTCAAACACGTCTGCCAACAGCCAACACCGCAGGGGTGACTATTTGGATCTTAACGTCATTAGGATGCCGACAAGTTACACAGTACACCTTAAGCACCACTCAATTCAAAGGCGGCTCATGGTCCCCCTACTTTCTTTTTTTTCTCCTTTAAATACATTTATCAAATCAAAAGGCAATTCCATTACAACAGTGAACTAGTATTCCATATGTGCAGAGCTGCAGAAATAAGACACTACAGCAAGAAGTTTACCAGGGAGGCTCATAGTAAGTGGTTTTAGCCCTGATACCAAATAAAACTCAAGCCTCACCATATTACGTTAGAACTAATTTGTTTTTAATTGCTTGATTTAATTTAAAGAGTTAAACTTCTAAACACAGCAACCAGCAAGGCCAATGACTCTTCATAAAGGCACCATATCTCAACAGAGGACTGCAGTACAGAGAAAGGTACGATGGCTTTTCCTTTGCTTACCTGGTATTACTTAATTTTCAGAGTAGAAACAAATGCCTTTGAGCCTGGATTTGTACTTTTTCTACACAAAGAGTTTAGAACATCCCATCCCTAATTCTGATAACACTGCATCATCATAGACTAATGCAGAAGTCATTGCAAAGGTGGAGGATTCAAAACAGGAACCCTAGAACATAACACTGGTGGCAGCAAAAACGCAATCCACAATCAGAAAAAATGAACTCTCTGTGACAAAACTTCACGTGTGCCCTTGTGTAGTGCTGCAGCTGCAAATCCAAGTGCCAATGAGTGCTTACTAAAACCATTCACGTGCCTTAGACACATGTCCACACGGAACTCAGATCAGGAGTTCATCATACACAGGTCAAAGGATTATCTCTCAGTAACAGTTTTTGACACTGCAAACCAGGACTGTGCATGTAATGAAAGATTCCCTGACCCACTGTCTTCAGCCTGCACATGGATCTGAAGAGTCAAAAACATACATAATAAGCATTCACACTTGCAGGGTGCAGAAGTGCTTGGAGCTTAAGCAACAGATAACAAGGAAAATCTTGTTGGTACCTTGTAAAGTGAGAAGAAAGCTGTTTGTTTATTCATGAAAAAAAATCACAGCACATCATAAAAACCCATTACAGTAGGAAAAACTCATTTCTTCATAGCTTCAGATTCTCTACAGTATAAAAGAATGCATAACAAAGCAGGTGTGCTTAAAATAAAAGCACACGTCCCCATAACGTTACTGAAGCATTTCCAAAATGAAAAAGGACAGAGAAGAGTAAAGGAGCCAGAAATCACAGTTGGTCCTAAAACTGAATTAGGAGGGATATTCCCCCAGCTCCCTCCATACACAAGAACATCTCTTCCTCTGACTCAAAGTGGTCATGCACTCCTCATGGGAAAAGAACATAGGGAAAAAAAGACAACAACCAACCTGAGTGATGAAATAGCAATTAAAAAGATGCCATCAGAAAATATTACCTGGAGATAATGAAGTTGGCGAAGACTGTGAAAGCAATAATTCTATTCAAAGAAAATTAAACTTCAAGCATACTCCATAAAGTGGACAATGTTACCACAGATTTCAGAATACACCCAAGAATAATTTTTCAAATACCATCCAAGACCAACTCATGCAACTACAGAGGTAGCAGTAACATCGGGATGATCCTTCCATCCAGTTAGTTGTCATTCCAGGCTTAGAGGCTAACAGGTTACATCTTCTTCACATAATGATTATTCAAGTACTTCTAAACACTGAAATCAGTTTAACCAGACACTTTCCAGGGACAACAGGAGCACCAGGGTCCACATGTTGAAAAGATGAGTCACCTCATTATCACGTATCTGGACATGTCAGGCCAAGCAGAATTCTGAATACAAGCAACCAGGTGACACCAACTGCCATTACAGGATGGTTAATTACTCAGCCACAGTTCCCCTGCTCCCTGCAGTTCTTGTCAGCACTAGACCAAATCCCTGATAACTCTTTAGCAGAAGACTTTTCACATACAAGCTTTGGTAAGTTATCTCAACTCAGCAGGTCAGACTTCTACACGCAGGTCAGAGGCCTGGTGCTCCTCACTCACAGTGAAATCAGAATACACACACATTCCCCACCCCTCAAGCACCACACTACCACTTACACAGGACACAATGAAGGTGGGAAAAGATGGTCAGATTAAAAAAAAATAAATAAACCCCAAAAGACAACTATGAAACTACCCCCCACCCTTGCATATCTCTTCTCTAGACTAACTAATTTCAGTAACTAAACAAAAAGCATTGGAACTATGCATGCTGGGTATGTCTGTTGAGCAAGCTCACTAGTGATGGCCAGGGTTTCAGCCTGCCTGGGAATTCTTTGGACTCCCAGAAAAAGACATCGAGGAAATCAGGCTTCAAGGATCTGTTTCCAGCTGATTCCTTTAAAGCAGACTTCTTCTGATCTTACTCTGCTCAAACACACTTCAGCTGGTTTAACAGCTCTAACCAGCCCTCAGGTTCCTCAGCTAACACCAGCTATCATACCAGCCGATTTTTATTTTCATAGCTAACTGGTTGAAAATATAAGTTGTTTCAAAAGAATGTGTCCTCTCAGAAGAGAGGGATGAAGGCCTTCCACACACCTGACAAAGTTAACCAGGAGAAGTAAGTAATGAATTAGGCTACTCCTGGACGGAGACTAGGGGAGCCAATACCAATCATAGAATCATTAAGGGTAGAAAAGACCTCTAAGACCAGCAAGATCACCTCAGAGGGCTAGCAAGAAATTTCTCTCTTCTCATCCATATCCTTTTGCCTATGAACTCTGAGTTTCTCTCCACACTATTGCTGGTATTATGCCTGTACAGTTTAATGCTGCCAAGATATGAAGTTACCCAACAAAAGCAACCCTAGCTAAATCAAGTTTACATAAAAATTCTAAAAACTTAAATTAGCTTCTGCAGAACTCATCACTACCAAACATAAGGTGTTGAACTGGTTTTTGCATCTTCTTACTGAAACATGGTTAAGTACACTCTCAGCTGGACACTTTAGACATTGCAGCACCAAAATGAAAAGCATCCACTGCTTTTTTGGTAAATGAGAACACATCCCAGTCTCCCTTCCTTACAACTGACAGCCTAAATTAAAGTCAACATGACATGACCAGACCACCAGAGACACGTAATGAGAACAATATATGACTACTAATAAAAGTTATTGTGGTCAGAAACCGGAAGGTTCAGAATTGAGCCAAGCACTTTATTATCAAGAGAATCAATTAAGCCTCTGTTAATCTGCTTAAAAATGGTTTGCCAACATAATACAGGAAGTATGGGAAATATTGTACATACCAAACAACAAGAAGTAAATGTAGCATGAGAAACACTATTTTTTAATATGTTCACTTTTAATGATGAAGAAACCATTTCTTTTTCCTTAAAATCATTATTTTCAATGTTCATTTAGCAGTTTAAGTAATAGCAAAAGATTTTAGCATGACTTACAGTTGTGTTGTTCTACAGAAATATGCCTCAGACACAGAAGGAACCAGAAAATCCTGCAGATGTGCTGAGCTACAGTTAAACCAACTAGCAGGGGTAATGTTACCTATTTAATTACAGCTGTGACAGGAAAAAAGGGCTTCTGCTCAGTACTCCAGTGCATCACAGACAGTGTTAATCATTTGGGGCTTCCACTCGAAGCAGCAGGAATATCGTTTCTTTCCCACATCCTACCATCAGTGCCAGTATGAAGTGGATCTCCTGGCCTGGCAGCCTCTCCAGCCTTCCCTCACTCTGCTCTGAGTCATTAATAGCAAACGTCACTGTGCTGGAGCACAGAGCAGCAAACTCAGTTGAACAGTGCCATCTACCCACCACGCGGCGCAGCTGGAGCTGTTTTCACACCAAGTATTTCTATTTACCAGCAATTCAGGTCAGAAGTGATGCTAGGGGGAT
Source organism: Campylorhamphus procurvoides (assembly GCA_013396655.1). Lineage (NCBI taxonomy): Eukaryota > Metazoa > Chordata > Aves > Passeriformes > Dendrocolaptidae > Campylorhamphus > Campylorhamphus procurvoides. The sequence goes on along the minus strand of WBMV01016667.1, from coordinate 1,967,148 downwards.
GTTTTACCACCCCGTTAGACCCCTGCAACCCAGATCTCCCCAGGCTTTGAAGATGGGCTGTGATGAGCTGGGCAGCCAAGAGTTTAACTTGCTGAGTGAATGCTGACACAAGCACAGTCCAAATCTTAATTGCAGTAACAAGCTCACGTTCACTATTTTCAACAACAGCTGCACACCCAGCCAGAAAGTCACCTGCTCTTAGGAAAAGAGCCAATTTTGTTAAAAACCTGTCCCCATCCACTTGCATTTCCTCAGAAAAACTGGATGTTTCATCTGCAATAAAACACCACACTTGCCAATACACTACAGTCCCCAGCTCATTCAGTGTTTTCAGTTTGAGAAGTTGGCTTAAAAATTTGAGATCAAGGATGTCATCACTTGATGCATCATTATCTGAACCATGAATATTGAAACAGGCTCGGCTAGGATCTGTCACAGATATTTCTCACAAAATTTACCCGGTTTCAGATGTCATTTATCTTAAATTCTTTCATTCGTGTATTTGTGCCAAGAACACAGCAAAGAAAAGTTGAAAGAAATTAATTGCTGGAACAGTCAGTGACCCTACACTTACATGCTTTGTACTGGGAGAAGGCACAGACCTCAGAACTGTTTATACCATTCTTATCTAAATTCTGGAAGAACCTGTCAGTAACAAAAAAAAAAAAATCCTGTTTTTTATTAGACGTTGAAAGCTCTTTGCCCACCTTTAAAGCCATTATATAATTCATTAGGAGACTGTTTTTTGACANTTATCTAAATTCTGGAAGAACCTGGGAAGAAACTCTGGATGGGGAAAAAGGAAGATGAAGTAGAGCGTGGAATAAAAGCAACAGTTTCTGAACCTGTTAGTAACAAAAAAAAAAAATCCTGTTTTTATTAGAAGTTGAAAGCTCTTTGCTCACCTTTACAGCCATTGTATGTTCATTAGGAGACTGGTTTTTGACGCTAAGTGTCAAAACTCATGCCCTAACTGACAAATGTTGGGACAAGTTTCAGAGCATTTCCAGGTTGAAAACAGATTTTCAAAGAGTAACTAGGCTTGAAAACTTCCACACTAGCATGTGCTGTGGCTGTACCACAGGGCAGATACTCACCACTGATGCAAGCTGGGTGTGCAGTAGTTATGTGACCTTAAAGCTGGGGAAAGGACCCTGCTGCTGTGCAGACCACAGTCCCCATTGTGCTGCTGCACTCCTATGGGCAGGAACCATAGGGTGGATTAAAACCACCAAAGACCCCCAAAGCCCTCCAGCCCATTTCCAGAAAGGCATGAAAAAACAGACTGTACATGGTAATTCATTTACACAGAAAGCAAAAAAACCATATTTGGGGCAACGAAACCTGTCCCCAAAAAAGTACCTCCACCCCAAACCAGAACATCCCCTCAGATGGATCAATGCTGGAGCCACAACTACTGATCTCTTATTTCTATCTCTTTTTTTCCTCCCTCTTTCTTTCTTTAATTCATCTCTCCCTCTTCAATTCCTCTCTTCCCTTTCACCCTACCCCTTAATCCCAAACCCACTGCTATCTGCTTACATGGTAGGTCAGGGACTAATTTCCATGCCAAGTGTGTATTTACTAATAAAACTTTCTGATTGTTTGCAGACCCTCTGACTTCTGTCATTCCTTTCAACCCATGAGCATTTACAAATCTTAGGTGCTTCCTTTCCCTTAAAAGTGGGTGTTCACAGATCTGGCTGAAGAAGTGAGACTTACGAAGGTTCTGCTGCTTCAAACAGCAGTGTCAGGTAAGATAACTGGCCTTGTACGAGAGATGCTGATCAGACTGGGAAACAGGGATACTGGCAATAAAACTCAGAAAGAGAAATACCATAGGACATCAAAAGATGGGTTGTAAAACAATGATTCAAAGGCTACATACTACACAAAATCTGCAAGAAGGGTTCTCCTAGGTATCTTCTGCAGGACCACATGGAAACCCAGGTCCAAAGCACAGGGCCTTGGCTGGCCACCACACAGCATTTGTGGACAAGTGAACCTGATAAACCCCAGAAGCTAAGAGAAAGTATGAGTGGATTACTTCTGCATCCATACACTGTTTTAAACAGTGAAAACAGAGATGTTCATCCCTTTGCAGTGACCCTGCCTAAAGAAATTGGCAACTATCAGCATTAATAACTACCGACACCTATCATTACATTCATTACATTCAACAGTTAATTGTGCAACATTATTTTAACTAAGCAAGTATAATGAAGAACAGAAAATGGAAAAATAAAAGTCTCAATCAGTGGTAAGCCAAGGGAGTTTTATTTGTCTGCTGATAATGGTGAGGCAAGAGTACCTTAACCTCAGTTTTAAAATACCACTTTCTGGAAGTCAGTACTAAACCTCACCCTACCAAGCAAAGACACTGTTGCTGTAGGGCAGCTTTGGTCTTTCAGATAAAAAGCAGACACAACACAAGCACACACTAAGGGCTTCCTAAACCCTTCTGCAACATACCTAAGCTTGAAGCCATTGAAGACATATTCTGCAGAACTCCCTCCACATAACAGCCTGCTAAGTAGTTTAACATCCCACTTCAGCATGCCCCACAGATTTGCTCTGGAGCACTAGATCTCACTCTAGATTGCAGAGGATGTGAACCAGACAAGCAAAACAGACTGAAAAATGTTGACAGTTACAAATTACCCCGAGATATGAAATCACTGGAACTTAATGCTCATTCTAACAGGTGAGGAACACTGAGCAAGCAAATCTCTCAGTGCTTTTGCTTTGTGCCATTATTTCCAAAAGGGCATTGCTGCTGCACAAGCAAAATCCAGGAAGTGCAGGATGTGCTGCCAATACAGACAGAGCTTGCCATGGACTATGCAGGTCAGTACCTTGCTTTTCACTTCTTACAGAATCAGGGACTGAAAGTACTCTCTGGACTACAACGAGGGCAGGTTTTAGTTGGCCTAACTGTTGTCTCCTAAAAGATTTGAAGTTTTCATGTACTTTATCACTGGGTTCAATACTGGCTAAAACTGCCAACAGTGGGCAGGTACAAGACAAGACTATGGAAAAAACAATTTATTTTGAGACATACTTAAAGCAAGGGGAGAAGAGGAGTGGGAGGGGTGAGATCAGGACATAACCCTTAAAATGGGCAAAAGCCAAAGTCCTTCATGCACAAGAATTCACATTACAAATGTCAGATACAAATAACATCCCTCTGTCTCAATTCTTCAGGGATAATACTTACCTGTGTATCAAGCCATTATACTCTTTTTTCAAAAATAAAAAGCAACAAATATCAAGTGGCATTCGGAAGTGACACTTTATGCTAAATTTGCACTTTATTTCTATTCAAAGTTCATATTTCTCATAGTAGAGTAAGTGGTAGCCACATACATGCTTCTGATGATGACATTGATACTTAGTCTTTAAATAAATGGCATTCATCTTACAACAGAAAGCCCATACCTTATATAATGGACGCCGGACATCAATGGGACAGTTCTGTATAACTTCATCAACTACATCCGAAATGGATTCCATGAAATCAGGATTAGCAAACTAAAGTGAAATAAAACAGGCATTAGATTTTTCATCCAGAAAGTGGAGAAACAAAAAGGCAGAAACAAGACTGCGGAAAGATTTTGTAGTAAGGGATGGGTGGGGATCAGTCTTGCTTGCCACTTATTCTTTATAACAAACACACTTCTCTACAAGGGCAATGAGAATTGCTTTTTTTGCTGAGAAACTCAGATTCTCTTTCTTGACCATACATTCAGTGTTTACAATTTATGCACCACGGACCTTCTATTGCCTGTGACATGAGTCTGAGTTCTCCTGCAATATTAAACATACTGTAAGCTGTGCAGTGTGGTCCTGCCTTTCCTTTCAAGTGAGAAAAAACAGCAGTGTGCAAATTGGGATGATACCCTGTAAAAAATTTCCAATCCTGCTAAAATACCTGTTAACTTCTTACCAGAAAGTCAGGGGTTTTTCCCAAGAACAAAACACCTGTAATATTAAAAAATGCATAAACAGTCTAAGATTTTGAGTAGAAGTCCCCATCAATGCAAACATCAATACAGTGCTAATGTAAATTTCTGCATTTATAAATACCAGAGCTGCGAATACTAGAAAACAGTCTAGTGGCAATTTTCCACTTAAAATTAATGTGAGCTTTAAAAGAAAGAACAGTTCACAAACTAGATTTTGTCCTTTTAGGGATTAGATCTTGAACAATTAAATGAGTTCTCAATACGTAATAACTTTATTCTGAATATATTATTACATAACTTAAAAACTTTCCCATAGGTGTAGAAGCTATATGGCATTTACTTCCTAAAAAAGATGAGGTATCTAACTGGATGAGTAACAACAACAAACACAACAAGTATATATTGAACTGAATTAGCCAAGCAAGTTGGCATGGAGTTCAGGAGTCATAAGGATGAGGGGAAAAATCCCCAAGAATTCAAGCTAATTTCCACAGTAAAAATTAATCAAGCAAGAAGCCAAAATGTGAAGCCACAGAAATAAAAAGAGAAAAAAGCAGCAGTATTGCTGCACACAGAGAGCTCTCATATGAATGACCCACAGCCTGGAAACTCCTGAGCTCTCCATAAAGACATTGATGGAGCAGCAGGGCGAAAGGACTAAGTAGAAAGGAGAGTCATGGTATCCAAAGCAGAGTATAACATGCTTGCTGAAAAGGGACAAGTGAACTGATATGAGAAATTGCAGTCTGCTAGCCAATACCATATGGCTGGAGAACAGCAAGTAAAACACCTAATTTAGAAAGTGGAGAAATAAACTGGATAACTACAAACCCCAAGGCCCAACTTTATGAGTACTAAAGACTTCAGAACAAATTCTGTAAACTGAAAATAGGAAAAGATTACAAGCCAGCTTTACCCAATGCAGCTGTTACCCAGCTAACCTGGCCACCTTTGAAGTGAGAACTTAAAGGGTCCAACATGAAATTCTCTTCGGATGCAATACATATCATCTAGTGTGTTTTTCTTGTCTAAAAAGACAGTTCAGGTTTGAGGTTTTTTTCAATACAGAATCAAGAAACTATCAAGAAATGAAAAAAATGGAAATTAGTCCTTTATCCTCTTCCCAACAGCCTGAGTAGAGACTATGGAAAGAGGAGCTCTTAAAGTGATGTCTGACATGGGATTCAATGCCTCTCTATAAGATCACATGGATAAACAGCAGGGAGGAAAAACTATTTAGCCCAGAGATTTAATACTGGCAGAAGATCAGACGGCTACAAACTGACCACAAAAGATTAAGCCTGGAACTTAGACAAGAGGTGACAGAAAGAGGCTTTTTAATATTCTTCTGAGAGGAAGAGGGTAGACAAAGGGAAACTTCACCAGCGTTAATATGGATTTTAATAAAAGTTTTTTAATAGTATTACAAACCATGGGTGCCTGCAATAAACTTAATGGAGTGTGCAGGAACAGAGAGGACTGTCTCTGCTATGCTGTAATGTATTGAAGCTTGACTCTTTCCTCCCCACAATATCCTGAAGCTCACTTAAACTAAACTAGCACAAATGAGACAAATTAGGTATTGCAATGTTTCCCAGAAATGTACATGACCTATGACCACACCAACAGACATGTCAATGGACTTCCCTCAAGGACAAATTTCTCATGCTTTATAAATTGACTCAGTGTCAAAAGTCAGCATGCAATATTTAGAGTATTACTGATGCAATGCTGCCATGCAGAGAAGTACCCAAAGGGATTGGCAACATAATCAAATACTCAGTATAAAGGCAGACTGGTTTAAACCAACGCTGAAAGAAAGAGGAAAATATTCTATAAAAACTGAAAATTTAGACAATCTCTTCTCAACTTTTGACTGCCTTTAAAGAAAGAGAGGAAGATGTCTCAAATGTTGCATGGACATTAGGAAAAATAGCTCTCTGTTGTGCTCACGTTTTTCTGTGCTGATGTTACCTGAGACTGCACCTGGCTTGCAGTCAGGACACTCACTGGTACCTCCCTGCCACGGGATGGCGCACAGGCACCGGGAATGACAGAACCGGGAATGACAGCACCACGCTCCCTCTCCCTTCACTCTATAACTTCACATTGCTAGACCTTATTCTTACCTCAGGATGAAAGAAAATTTCAGGTCCAAGGAACCTTTCATAGCCCACATCGATAACAAACTTGGTTTTGTTGATTGCATTGATGCCAGTGTATTGTTTGATCCACTTCCGAGAATCTCCGTCGTACTTGGCAAATTCCTTCACTATGTCAGGGCAAATGTAACAGTATTTTTCCTGTCAAGAAATGCCAGGCATTACAAACAGCCAAGACAAGTATTACATCGGTGAATTAATGTGTAACACAATCAGGAAACAAAACTAATTGAGCATTCTTACAGACGGGGCTGTTCAAGAGACTTTCCACCCCAGTGGCTACTGAAGACTCAGCCCCACCAGCCAAGGCACGTGGCCCGTTTGTTTCCATAAGGCTGACTCAGCTAGATTAAATCACTCTCAAAATAAAAACATCACCAGTAGGTCTGTGACAATAAAGATGTTCAAAGGCAAGCTTTCACTGCAAGATCAGACCCACATGAATACCCTACTTTATTTTTATTAAATTACAAAGCAAGTTTTAAACAAATCTAAAGTTTAAAATGCTGATTTAATCCACAGAACATATTCACTCCAAACAGAATATTGGATGAACCATCAGAAGTTGGTGTAATTACAATACACTGCCTACACTGTATTTTTAAGAGAGCCACTGGCAACTTGTTAGAGCCAAAAAATCAGCTCATGGAGATTTATTTATGTATTTACTAAGAGATAAGGAAGGGTGTACCTTTATGGCTTTTGCTGTCTCCAGAGATTGTTCAGGAGGAATTCCTACCTCCCTTTCCCTTAGGAGCTGTTGAATAAAGTAAGTAATATCTCTACCTGCAATAGGAATATGCTTGATGCAGCTTCCAATTACATAGCCTTCTGCCTATGTAGGAGGAGAGGAAAAAAAAAATTAAGGGAAAAACCTACTGTGTATCAATAATTAACATTCATTTTTGTAATACTTTTTTAATTGAAACTAAAATCTCAAAACTGCAAAATTACTACAAAAATGTGTCCCCACCTGCAAAGTGGGTGTTAGGTTTATTTAGAAGACCTTGAATACCACATATAAACAGATATTGATTATCTAATAGATACACAAGTCATAGACAAAGTCTTGCACACATTAAGTCATAAGGAGATGGTTCCTCTAAGGTCTCATCTGAAAAGCAAATGTAATATAAATAGACCACTTGCATCCTGCTTCAGAGTGAAAAACATAAAAAAAAGTATAACATTTCTTAAATTGCTTAGACAGGAAAAAACAAATGAAGTAGTATCTAATAATAAGCACAATAAAAATAAGAAATCTATCCGTCAAATTGTTCTTAGGACACATTTTCTGAAAACACTGATATTGCTGAGCCACATTATTTCTTCCCTTGCTTTTTTTACACTCCTCAGAGTTTCAAACACTAAATGCTGTTTGTTCACAGCACTGCCCATATGACAAAGACAATAAGAAGACGATGTTAATACCAAAATTCAAGATGAAGTTAAAGAGAATCAAATTTTCATTTCTGAGATATCTGATTATTCAAGCACACAATATGCTTCAAAAATACACAAAATGGCATCAACAGATTTCACTATGAACAGATAGTTCTCTATTTTTAACATCCTCACATAAATAAACTGATGAGATTGACCAGGTAAATGAACAGGCATCGATATAAGTTTGTAGTTGTTTCCATACACGCAGAAACAACAAAACACCATAAAACAACAGAAATGTGGAAACAACAAAATACAATAAAATCATGCAAAAAGCACACATTATCAGCTATATGAAACAACCAAAATGCAGGACATCCAGTAAGTTAGGACATTTCAGAAATGCATGGTGGCATGCAGGAGACCAAAACCATGATAATCATTGCTATTAAACAGAACGGAAGTACATTAATGGTAGACCAGGTTTTACATAAAAATAGACTTCAAAAGATGACCTGATGGTTCCTTATTGTGACCTTCCTACAGTCTGCAAACTAAATTAATTATATAACTAAGTTCACATAATAAAATACATATTTTTCAAAAGAAAAAAGTCCCAAACAACACTAAATTCTAAAAACTAAGGTTCCATTTGACAGTACTCATTTAAATCTATAGAAAACAAGCCACCATTAATTCCAAACTGCATCCCACTACATACCACAGGGATTACATGGGTCACTCCATCACCACTATCGATGACAATTCCAGTCAAAGTACGTTCTCCAACCTGCCGTGACGTCCAGGAGGCAGCTAAGGCCAACACTGCCTACAGCACAGAGAGTTTATAATTAGAAGCAGGCAGAGTGTGCTAATTTACAGTCTCAGAAAATACTGTTTCAAACATATTAGACCTGTGTATACAGAGGCTACACATTCTGCAGCTTTACTGTACTTCAAAAGTACCCATTCACTTTGTTCACCTGAACAGCAATGTAAAGTCCTGGGATGTTAAATGATTCAAACATGATTTCTGCAAGATACTCTCTGTTTTCTGGTGTGTTCAGTGGAGGCTCTGTCTGCAAAAAACAAAAGAGTTTTGAAAAAGCATCTCAGTGGAGTCCTTCATTGATTCACTTGGTATGGGAATCAAAATTCTCAGTGCACTCAAAATAGAAAATTTCAAACAAAATTTAAACTACATGTTTGAAGCTTTTTAAAAAGCAGTGGGTGACCTGCAGCAGCATCTATCATAAAATTAACAGAATATAGTTATAATTCAGCTTTAAAGAATACTTTTCTCCTCCCACCCCAAACACTCTCATTGCTGAAGAAATAAAAGACAGAGAAACATCCTCCAACAGAGCTACTTGTGCTTGGAACATTACTCAGTTTTCCTCTCACAAAAATACTTTTCTTACCAGGTCTCATTAACTCACCATTAAAAAATAGTGATCCTCTGGTTCAGCTCGAAGGTATTTGAAAATGACCTGCTCCATGAACCTCTCCATGAGGTCCCAGTCTTCAACAATACCATGTCGTATAGGCCACTGCAGCAAGAAAACTTGTCAACACCAGATCATACACGGATAAACAAACACAGAAATAGGAACAGACTATGTCCCTAAACACTTACATCTTCTGAGACAATGAAAACACCTCATCTCACTGTTGTCATATCAAACCCTCCATTTCTGACTTTAATTTAGGGGCATAATTCGAAATTGCCTCCTGCTCCCAGGTACTTCAAGGCACAAATCTACCTTGCAGAACCCGCAGCCAGAGTCCAGACTATATTCCTAATACTGCTATTACTCTCTTGCAGAACTGTGTTTTAATCTTTATCATTTATAAAACTGAGAATCATACTGGGCTCCAATATGCCTTCTAAACTATAAAAAGAAATAAAGACCATATAGGCTATATATTTTTTAACAAAAAATCTGGCAGGGATGATGTTTACATTTTGCTCAATGTTAGGAACACAGCTGACATTTAAGTAACCCAGAAGGATGTATAAAATATGACTTTTTTCCACATAATTCATAAGCCAGTAACACTTTGTAAGTACAAGAAGTGCTTTACTAGGGCATGGAAAATATGATTCACAGAAAAGCTGCATTGAAGACAGCCCTTCACAAAACAATTGTGACATTCCCTGAAGCACAAGTATCCAACACATTTCCCAATTCATATGCCATGCTAAGAGATACGCTTTTAGCAAGAATTTAAATATTCAGTGTATATGACTATTTTAATAGCTCCTAATTTTGAAAACTAAACAGCTGCCCTGTATCAATGGACATTTACACAAGCCCCCAACCCCACAGGGCAGCACTAGTAAAACAGACATTTAAAACAGGGTAAAGCCACAAACTGAAACATGCAGTTTTTAAAAAGCAACAAAAACACTTTACAAAAGAGAAAATGTGTGTTTTGAATGGCTATCCAGAAGTCCTAGGATATTTTACAATAAAAATGTGAAACTTGAGAAAGACTTTCTAAGAATTCTGAATGCTCACCTTTGTAGCATAGGTAGGTTTATCTATGGCTTCATCTCCTATGAAAAAGTCCAGATCATCAACACCTTTCATTACCCTCCTCTGAGCCTGGTCCCCTACTTTGGCCGACTCTCGGATTGCAATACCTTAAAATAACCCCAAAACCCAAATAAAAACAAAATTAGAACAGCTAAATACCAAATGAAGAATGTTTATTTACTTAAGGATTCTTTTCCAAAAATAAAAATTGGAATATAAGAAGTATAAATTATGTAAGGGTTATATGGACAAGGGAATATAGCTGAGTTCGTTCTCACTGCATCCCGCAGGATTCTGGTCACACATCCCTCATGAATGTAAATAATAATTGAGAGAAATTATTGAGAATATATTCTGTTACAGACTACAGCAGTCACTAAACCTGTACAAGTGCAGCATTCCAGCAAGCAACATTATTTTCTGAGTTTCAACTTTAGAATAAGGAGGAAGAGCACAGGAGAAGAAAATAAACTGTGTACTTCGAAAATAACTCCTGGAGTCATTATCCTGGTTGGTGAAAAAGAGGAAGGAGGGAGGGGAGAAATCAATTTTGCAACAGAGAAATCTTTGGAGACACTTATGTTTCCCATTAGCAGGCTGCAACTATCACTAAAATTATCAGATGATGGCTGCTGTAGGCAAGAAGATGAGACAGCAAAATTCAAATCTGGGGCAAGCTAAAAATAAAAATGGAATCAAGTACCATTAAAACATAACCTTATTTATATATGGTTTTCTTTTAATGGGTCATAATCAGGATCTAAATAACATACAGCAGAAAATGCAGAGTAGACAGGCATCATCCACAAACACACCAAATACTATCAGCACCAAAAATTACTCACAGGAAAACAATTCTGTGGAGAAACATCTACATCCCAACAGGTTTATAGTTGTATAAAGCAGGATTTATAACAAATTCACAGGAAACTCCTGCTATCCCACTTCTTTAACATAAGATATTTAAATCTTTTACCAGAGGTTTAGGTTTGAATTTTTTACAATACTAGAAACAGTGAGACCATAAAGAGTGTTGCAGCTACACCTGGTAAAGAACATGTGTTCTCTCTACCTCTTTGGCCTCCAATCACCCTTATTTCCTTATCATTGTACTTTCTACCATGAGCGGCTACAATGCAGTCTTCATCCATTAATAAGCAGTTATTGAAAAAGTTTACAAAAAGTGAAAGGGAGTGTTTAACATAAATTGAGATAACAGATGCCAGTATAGTTGTAAATGCATAGTGCTACGATTTATAAATGCATATATATATAGCATTTCAGAGAAACTATTAAGGTGACAATTAAAATCAAGAACACCGGGAAGGTATAACATTTTAAACAAGTTTAACACACAGGAAAAATTAAAGAGTAAATCCGTTCAACAAAAGCATGTTAAATGTGCAAGCATATTTTAATTGGTAAACATGCACCCAAAAAGAACATTTTCTAATAGGAACAACTTTTTTGAATATTAAACTGTCTACAGTCCCAGACAATGTAAATAAGGCAGACACCACCTGCACTTTAGTACTTAATTTGATTGGAAGCCTTCCCCAGATTATCCAGGCTGTAACCATGGTGTCAGGTAGACAGGAGGTAAATTGCATTCTGCCTACTCAAGAGTTCTGGCAGAAAAATAATGGAGATAAAAAGGAAATTGGACTGGAGTTCTCTTCATCTTTGTCATAGCAACCAGGAGCTGGTCTAATGAGCAACAGTCCTGGCTAACTGCAAACAAGGAGCTCTGTTTAGCTATGCTCCAGCCAGAGATGCTAACACAGTGAATGTCACTTCCCAGATGGACAAGGGACTATGAAGGCTGAATTGGGAGTTGGAAGCACGTCATTTAATCCTGAAAGTGCCCAGTGACAGCAGCGTATATTAGAATTTGGAGGGACAAAAAATTACTCACATGATGGGATAATGAACTGAGGTTCTGTATTTCCTGCATAGCCAAGTTTCGTATACCTAGGGGAAAAAAAAACAATGATCACAAGGTCAATTAGAAGCACTTACACGCAAAAAAATAAAGAAAAAATACTTTCAATTCACTCCACTTCTTAAAGAGAAGACCAAACAATCGCTGAAGTTAAAGAGAATCACTGGGCCACGTCTACATTTTCTGGGTTATGCTTTCAAGTATTCTCCTGCTGAGAAGAAAACTCAGAAGTGGTAAATATTTTAGGTGTTATTTATTTTTCAGACACCTTCAGCTTACAAATTTTGGTAGTGTTTTTTCTGAACTATCAAATCTGAAAACTTGGCTCTTACTTTCTCCATCTTGTTGACCAGCTATGACAAAGGACTGGCAAGACACATTCCAACCTTTGGTAAAAATAGATATGTGCAGGTCTTACCTTTCAGACAGATGGCATTAGACTTTACATATTTAATACTTTCAAATACAGAAAAAAAAAATCCCTTTCATGCCTCACACTAACCACTCACTTTGTCACAGGTATAGTATCTGTGTGTGGTAAAAGACAAATACTACACCAAAGACTGCACTGATGAAATACTTGAGAAATGGGCAGCAGATGGTAGGAAGCTTTGATCATCTCTTTCAATGTACATATAATAAATATCTATTTTAACAAGTAAAGGATCAAGAGGAAAAAAGAAGGGGGAAGAAAAAAAAAGGAAAGGAATTTACACAAAACCTAAAAATCTCTACACAGTGTTAGTGGCTGCAAGCTACTCCAGGACTTTAGCAACCAGAAATAGTTAACATCCCAGACTATGAAAAAACAGCTCCATTTCCTTGGGGGAGTAGAGGGGAAAAGACAAAAAAAACCACCCAACATCAAACATAATAACAACCATTAAAAACACACACATCAGAAACAGTTTCAAAAAAATAAAAGGAAAAAACAAAGTAAATCAATTGAATGCTTGCAGAGACAGATGTCTTTCTTGACTATTGTCATTAGAATGAAACAGAAGTACAATAGCAACATGATTTGAGGAAATTAACATCATTCACATCCACTTTTACCATAAAAACCTAAGCCATGACATTCTTAAATGAGACCAAACCCAATCTGGGTCCGAAAGTGAAGGTCTTTGTCTACATCTTACTCTCAGTATTTGCAAACAGTATTATGCCAAAGCATTGACTTTGCTTCTTCGTTAGCAGCTTGAACAGTAGGTTCCCTTTTATAGAGCATTTGGCATAAAAAACACTCATTAAAAGTCAGTTTGCTTAGATAAAGGAATTAAATCAAAACTGAATTAGCAATGACCTTGGAATTAAAATATTGTATTTTCAACATCTCTTCAAAGCTATAGCTTCAATAGACTTCAAATAATAGTTAAAAAGCCATTCTCCCCAAGGCTAGACAGACAAGGACTGTGTTTTGGGGGCAAGTGTTTGTGGGGTTTTTAATCATCATTATAGACATATGCTTTCAGTCTAATCCAAAGTGTTTACACATACTTTCTGTGGCTCTCAGAAAAACATAATCAGGACGTTAAATTAGACTGATTTGTAAAGAAGGTCATCACTAGTAAGAATTCTTTTTATGAATATTATTGCATAGATTCTTCACTTTTTAGAATGAGGCCTAACTAGGGAATACTGTTAAAACATAACAAGCAACAACAGGAGTTACATGGGATTTAAGACCCAAAGCAAGAGACATCCTTCTCCCGCAGAAATGAATTTTGACCAAGTACACCCAGTGAAAACCAAGGAAACCATTTCCTGATTCCAAAGATCTCACTCTAAGACTTAGAAATGGCAATTAGGCAGAAACCTCATAAAAACAGCCCTTCAAGCCCCAGTGACCAAAAAACCAAAGACAACATATACATGCCCATACAAGCACGTAAATTTGTATATATATGTGTATATATATACTCTTTTTATACAATTGTTACGTAACTGTGTACATACATAATCAAAATGTCCCTGCAATCTAACCAGGACTCATTTCATAAACCAAACTCTGGCCAAGAGGTGAGTTCAGTTTGCCACCTTTTCCCCCTCAACACACATGCTAAAGTCACGCTCACTCACGGTATTAAAAAAGAAAACATCCTCTAAAAGTCAATTTGGATTACCAGTCCATAGGAGCTTTACCTTCCTTCTCAAGCAGGGATCAGATCCCTCTACTAGAGTAACCTCTAAAGTTATCAAAACCCTATATTTCAATGTTTTACAGATTCATTTTTAACTGGGGTTAATTTACCTAGTGAAAAAAAATACAGGCTAAGTTTATTGCTCAGTGAAAAACAATTCTCTTCAAAGACCTCATCTCACAGAAGGTAACATCTGGAAAGATTTCTTTTGCATGCCACTAATCCATGAAAGACCAATACCAGAACTAAGAACAAGAATAACTAAATTCTTGGTTCAGTGTTGAAGCAAAGAAGTGGATTTAGGATCAAAGACGACACAGACTTGAACAAGCAGCCATATTTCAGGTGTTTTGACAAAACCAAATGGAAGGAAAACTCAAAAATTTTTCCCAAAACCACTGAGAAGGAAAATAGATTATGCAGTTGTGCTGCTCTTTCTTATGCAGGAGCCAGTTCACTGAGGACATGGTAGACCTGCTCCCAGATTCCTGCTCTGCCCAGCAGGACCCAAGCACATTCCACCTCTCACAGCCATACCCAGGAGTCCATAAAAGTGTTTGGGTGACCCACTTCCAGGACCCCCGACAGAAATTACTCCCTTTCATGTAAGATATTTAAATATTCACTGACCAAAAAGGCTCTGGACTTCAACAGTTAGAAAGTTTGCCTGGTCTCCAGTCCCTTCTCCAATGAATATTTAAGCATCTAAAACATGGTTTTCTTTCTCCTGGGTTTCAGCTTAGCAGACTAATGGTAATACAACGTCTTGTGATCTGTAAATTACAGAGACAGCTGTAGGGAATGGGTAGATAATCAGTATTCCAACTTAATTTCATTAAAAGTAGCAGATTTATTGCCAGTGAGATAGGAACCTACTGGAAACCATCCAAATTATAGGATACTGGAGACTGCATTAAAAATGAGTCAGAAAACTGATCCAATAGACTAAGGCTATTCCATGCAAAGGGATTTATAGGACTGCTAGATTTTTTTCAAATCACTGGAAATTATATACCTCTATATTTAGAAAGAAGCAGTTTCTAAAAACAGTGTGGTCCCTTCCACAGTATTTTTCCTAGGTGATGAGTTCGCAAACAAGTCAGTTCCACCTGCTTTTGCATGAGGAGTGGTTGTCCTAACCCTGTTATCTTCTGAGGTCCCACTAGGGAAAGATGGAAAAATTTACATCAAGAAATGAGTGCAAAGATATACATATGGACTGAACTTGGAAGCAGATGCTGCACCCTCAACCACTTTAGAGAGTGGAGATGTATTTTAGAAAATTCTTACTAAGGCATGAGAACAACATCATCTAGGTATTTAAAGTCACAAACTCATGCAGTTACTTCATCCATCTGAAAACACAAAACGTCCAATGTTTCTCTGGACAAGTGTGCAATAGATCCAAACCCAGGGGTGAACATTTTAGCATTTCCTCACTTCCTACTGCTTTTTGGTTCAGATCTTTAAAACAATGTATTAGGTCCACATACACACAAAAAAATCCCTGAAAAGATACATCTAATGGGATTAAAAACAGCAAAATGCTTTGAGAGAGCCTTGTAAACACACAAGTATTAACCTTTGTAGAGAGAAGACTTTCTCTGACAGCTAAGAGGCTGAGTAACCAAGTGATTACTGCCAGAACATCTGTAATGCCACGCTGCCGTACAACTGAGCAACTTGCAACACAGTTCTTTATAAAGATCTGGAAAGGCACTTTTGAAATGAAGGAGGATGTGATGAAGGGATGGGAATGAAGAAGGGATGAAGGTGAAAATATCAAAAAGAAAAAACTGTCTGCACAATTTACCCAAGAGCACCAGTAAGCACAATAAGAATAAAGAGTACAGGAGAGTCATTGGGTTTTTTGAGGGAGTCTAGCACTTTACAGGACTGAAGCCTGTGATTATAAACAACAATTAATTAACTCAGGCTCCGTAGAACCAGAACAGCAATTACAATAATGCCTGTTCACATGTCTCACATGTGAAGAGCAGACGTAACATTGGCTAAAGCAACTCATTTGGTTCTGAGGTTTCAGGTATCTTTAATAACTCAGCAACAACATCAAAAAACACCTTAATCTTCAAGTTTTAAGGCCAGTCCAGCTCACTTCTCTCAGAAATCAAGTATTTACCAGTAAGCTCACCAGTAAGAGTTTGCGAAAGAAATTTACTAAAAGAAAAACTGAGTGACTTCAATAAAATACACACAAACTAGAAGTACTCCTCAGCATCTGCAAACACACAAACTGAAGAAAGGTATTTTAAGACATCTTTGTTTCACACACCCACCTACTACTGTTCTGACATCCCAAAGCTAAATGGCAATTAATAAAACTAGTTATGAAGTTTAAAGCTACTTAAAACAGCAACACCAAAAAGGCCTGGTAGTCCTAAGAAGCTAAAAATAGCATGCCCTTCTCCAGAAAAAGCGACAGCAATGTGTAAACTGATCACAAGGAAAACCTCGTGCAGAGAAAATGAAGATGCAGAGCATCAAAACTGCACTACAAGTCATTTGCAAATACTAGTGGAAAAGATTATAACAAATTAGTATCACTTTCTGCAAAATTTGTGAATAAAGAGCAACCAGTTTATGACAGAGAAAACTCAAGTCATCTATCTAATACATTAAAGGAACATTATCCTGCCCTGCTATGACAGTATGTTTCTCACTGAAGGTCTTTACCTATTTTCTGTATACCTGTTCTTCCTCTTTTTGAGAAATTACAGTGTTTTCCAGGACTGAGTCCTGTGGCTGCACATAACAGTAAATTAAGCCAGGCTTCTTATGCACAAAACAGCAAAGAAAAAAAAACTGTCTTCTAACAAATTTCTTAAAACCTCTTACATGACAAAAACAGGGATTTAGTGCACGGACAAAAGCACCTCATTGAGTACCAGAGATGTAAGCAGAAAAGTGTATTTTATATACACAATATTCCACAGTGGCAAGTCTGCATATACCTTTTCCTTTCTGCTATGCTCTTCCAAGTTTTTCATCTGAAAGCCCTTTCATGAATAATTTGAATGAATTGTTTGAAGCCTGCAACCCAAAGTAGATTCATTCTAACAATAAGAAGGTTTTCAGCCCACACAGAGGAAAATTCCAGAGACTGCGTACCAATGAGTCAAGCTACTTCTTCTGGTTGCTTTTGTTCAGACCCATTTCTTCCCGAACTGTGCAAGATAGCTTATTTCACATTCAATAATCTCTTTGCTGGAAAGTCTTCCACATCTGAGAGCCCTGCAGCAAAGTCAAGCAGAAGTCCCACCAGCAGACACATCAGGTTGTCTCCCCTGAATTAAGATCAATTGGAGGCATTGAAATTCAAATGTGCACCATTTGGGGACCATCCAAACCCCTTCTGAAACAAAACCGTATAGAAGCCTCCACACACAAATTTCTCCGTCAGTTTTACCCATGCAAGCACTAAACAAGTTTCAGAAATTCTACTTCAACTATTATTTATCTGAAAGGACGCAATAAGCCATTTCCTACCCTTATTTATTTTGTACAACTGTTGGTCAGCAATATCTACTACCAGTTTAACACTGGAATCACTCCACAAAATGAGAGCAAAGGGTGCCTCCTGCAAAAGACAGACACTGCACTTACTGCATTTTCTGGATTTTATGGTTTATACGGTACCCTTTTTAAAGGATCCACATAGACCTCCCATTTCTCACCAAAACAGTCAAGTAATAATCCTGTAACACCAACAGTTCTGTAGAGAACAAATATTTACAATAACTTCAGTAAATGAACAGGAGGAACCTGAAAAACTACCACTACCACTATTTGATGCACAGGCAGAATTACATATGAAATGGACCCTGGTCTCTATTCTACTTCTGAAGTTTCCAGCTGGGGACTCCTGCATTCCCCACTGAGGGGGCAGAGCTGATTTCTCATAAGCTAAGGCACAAATAGGACTAGAGACTTCTAAAACTTTTTTGACAATTGTAATAGGCATATTTCAAAGTGTGACACGCTTTTCAGGAGAAGGCAACGTGACACTGCAACACTGTAAAGTGCCTCCTGTGGTTATCTAGGGGTTGGGGTTTATTTGGTTTATTGGTTTGGGTTTTTTTAAAGATTGTTTGGGAAATTTTAAAGAAAATTTTCCAAGTATTTAAGAAGTTAAAATAGTGTTGCAAATTCCCTGCAGAGGGAAGGTCTGTCATTGGAATAATATAATGCACTCAGTGACACCAAGCCTGAGAAGTAAGGGTGGTGGATGAATAGTTACTCCTGGACTGGCGTCTCATCTGCTCTCCTTCTCGGAGCTGTCTGTAAATGCTGGGCCAAAGGAAAGGTATTAGCAAAAGCACGGCACTGATTGAGTGTTCCCTTCATTACAGCTCCCTCTGCCACCTCCCACTCCCAAGGCACAGCAGGACGGGTCCAGCAGGTGATGGATGGCTTTTCTCCAGCCACAGACAGGTAGGAAAGAGCCATCCCTGCAACACCTTCCGAGCGCACCCTCCGCGATTCACATCTCGCTTCTGTCCTCCAAGACTCGAGTTACAAAACTTGCGGTTGGGAGAAGTGCGGGATAAATCCCGCACAGATCCGGCACAGGCGGAGGAGGGCTGACCTCATGTGCAGGGGANTGGCCGTGTGTCTGTCTGTCTGTATCTATCTCCTTCTCTCTTTCTGTGAGACATAAAAGAGTATGGTTTTATTACAAGCAAACAGTTCATTAACTCACTCAGGCATTACTTTCTTTAGGCGTACCGTAGTAAGGTACCAGGTCCTGTGTGGAACTAGTGCCAGGGGTAACTTGCGTTCGGGAATAGGGAATTATGAGTGTGAGAAGAATCTCTTTGTTCAATTTAGATAAGGTACAAATATCTGTGAGATAAAGAAGTTTAGCAGAAAAAAAAAAAGTTTCTATTTCAGCATGTGCTGGGTGCCCTGGCCACAGAGGTCCAAAAAGCACAAACACACCCCAGAAATCATGGGGTTTATGTGTCCCCACAGTCCCGCCTTGTTAGTACAATGAGAGGAGTGAGCCTTTTCTCCTGATTTGGTTTGGTGTGCCCCCTGTGCAGGGAGATGGGGTCTCCTGGTCAGAATGACCACTTTCCTCTGCACACAAAGGACTTGCCACATGACAGGGCCCTGTTTTGCTCACATCTCTATCTATTTTCAGAATTCCCGAACCCAAATTANGTTACAAAACTTGCGGTTGGGAGAAGTGCGGGATAAATCCCGCACAGATCCGGCACAGGCGGAGGAGGGCTGACCTCATGTGCAGGGGAAGCCCAGGAGGAGGAGGAGGAGGAGGAGGGCAGCTCCCAGCTGGGGATGCTCAGGGGGACACCCCGGGCACAGGGCACGGCTGTCCTGCCCCGCGCTCCATCTGGAACCAGTGCCAGCCTTTCAGCCACGCACTGGTTTAAACTGACCGGAGCAGAGCACAGACACACACACACATCCCCGGGGGCACGGCAGGGCGCAGGAAGGGCAGCGGGGAGGGCAATGGAAGGGAAGGGAAGGGCACGGTAGGCAGAGCAACCCCTCGGCCGCGCACCACAGAACCACCCCAGAGAGCACCGGGACGCCCGGCCCCGAGCGAGGAGGAGCCCGCGGCGCCGACACCCCGCTGCCCGGCGCGGCTCGGCCGCACTCACCCGGTGCCGCCGTCGATCACGCAGGGCGGCAGGCGGCTCGCCATGCTGNAATTCCTGAGTTAATGAACTATTTGCTTGTAATAAAACCATATTCTCTTATTTCCCACATGAAAATAGATAAAGATATGGCTGAAACAGGCCCCCCACCACGTGCAAGCTCTTTGTGTGCAGAAGAAAGTGGTCATTCTAACCAGGAGACCCTGCACAGAGGGGCACACCAAACCCAACCAGAAGAAGAAACCCACTTCTCTCATTATACTAACAAGGCAGGACTCTGGGGACACATAAAAAGCATGATTTTTGGGGTGTGTGTGCTTTTCAGACCTTCCTGGCTGAGGCACCCAGCACGTGCTGAAATAGAAACTTTCCTTTTTCTGCTAAACTTCTTTATCTCACAGATATTTGTATCTTAACTAAATCGAAGAAAAGAGATTTTTCTAACATCTCTGTCTGGCAGCTTAGTGCTGTACTCAGAATCGGACTCGGCTGTCTTGGGAAAACCAAGTCCAGTCCCCGACCCAACACCACTGTGCCAACCACGCTAAAGCGCCACTTTCTCTCTCTCCTTCAGCAACCCCAGGGATGGACATCGCTGTTATCAACCCCTTCTCAGCATAAATCTGAAACACAGGGACTAGCCACTGTGAAGCAAATTATTCCAGCCAAAACCAGCGCGTTACACATCCCATACCATTTCCATCGCGCCCATTCTCCGGCTTTCTGCGGGTGCTCCCTCACCCACATCAGCCAGGACTGGCCCCTGCCAGATGGCCTGACATGGTGGCTTTCATCAGCTCAAAAACTGCTGAAGTATCAGAAAATTTAAGTTAGATGTTCGGCAAAGGTTCCTCCCCCAGAGGGTGGCTGGCACTGCACAGACTCCCAGGGCAGTGGTCACAGCACGGAGTGACAGAGCCCAAGAAGCATTTGGATGATACTCCCATGCAACGTGGTGTGACCCTCGGTGTGTTCTGTGCAGGGCCGGGAGCTGGAATCGATGACCCTTGTGGGTCCCTTCACGATGTTCTGTGATTCTTTCAGGCCTTGTTTGACCGCAAAGCACCAGCACGTGTTGGGAGGGAGGAAAGGGCTCAGCACCCCCAGAGACACTGTGGATGCTGCTGCCCTTCCGAGCAAGACCTGCCTCAGTTCACGTCTCGCTGAAGGCGGGGTTTGCCCCAGGAAAAAACACCAACGTGAAACCAGTCAGTTGTAAAAAATACAAAGTGGTGTTTCTTTGGGTGCAGGTGGCCATGCTGCAGCCCACAGATCCTCTGGGCTGGCTGCAAGCAAGCCCAGGATACAACATATTATAGTACACTTGATCACTTCAAAGGACAGGCAGGCTGCAGCAAACATCACCTGCAAAGTTGTTGACACCTTATTTGCATGCAGGATAATGATGTGTGACTCAGCCCTGGTCATACTGTGTAGTGATGCCAGAAATAGCCCTTCCAGATGCCTGGGCATGAACCACCAGAAGTGTTTCCCATGAGGGGGCAATTTCCTATCGCCTGCTCCTCGTGGCTACACCAGGACCTCATGCCATTGAGGGCCTGTGTAAGAAAATGAGGTGCATCCTGTGGTACTCACACCCAGCGCTGGGGCGATGGCTGCAGACTGTGCACGTGTCCTGGAGGGGGGGTTGTTCAGGCGTTTACCACAAACCGAGAGCACTCACTCGACATATTTCCTCGCTCTGTTCCCCTTGGAGAATCTGCAAGTTGAAAGATTTTGTGTGGTGGAAGGCAGCCCAGTTTGCTTGTTGGATGGGCTCCCTTGTCAGTGGGTTGAAACAGCAAACACTCAGACTCTAATAAGTAGGCTCCAGAGCCGGGGATTGAAGCTGGATGGAAATTGTTCTGCCCCCCTCGTCTGGCCAGTCAAATCAAACGGCACATGGAAGGCGCTGCTTTAGCATCCAACAGATAAAAGAAAGAATATGCTTTGACTTTTCTGGCCAAAATTTCCCCTCTCCCATGCTGTTGCACAATATGCTGCGCTGGGCTCAGATAATATCTGCTCATATGCTATATGGGCACATCACTGTAAACTTTCTTACAATTTTCAACTTTCATTTTATCTTATTTTTAAGAAGTCGCTAGCGGTTACAGCTGAGAAGAACACCTCATCTGGAAACAGAGGTAATGCCATAGCTCACTTGTAGCTTACAGGTTCTATGCAGAGGTTCAATTTGCAAACAGCTGCAGACATTTAAAACATTTGTGCCCTGCCCTTCTCTTTTCAAGCTGTTTATAGGGTCCCTTGGGCATTGATTACTACCCTGGCAGCTCTCCCACCTGTTTGTGTGAGTTCTCCCTAACCCACTTCAAGCATAATCAGCTGAGATAGTTCAAACAATTCAAATAGGAGCCATACACTAACTCTGTTGATTGTGCCTGAAGTGGGTTAGGAAGCACTTAAACAAGTTGCTTCGTTAGCAGAAGTGAGGGAAGGGGTAAAACACAGTAACAGCTTAAGCAGTTCTGGAGGAGAATATCTGTCTATAGTCTAAATAACATAGAGACGAGTCCCTGGAGCACCTGGCACAGAACTTGTGCTATGTAACTATGATGACTGACATCAGCTGATGCTCTTACAGCAAAGACAAAGGTGAAAATATTTGTTCATCCCTGTGATATATTAGATATCAAGTATTTAATGATTATTTAAATTACAATAACAATTAGTAGCTCCACTGGTAGAAAAGGAGTGAATACAGTGAATTATGGATTCTTCCAAAACCATCGTTATGCAGCATTTGGAGGATACCCTGGCCTCTCCCTCAGAACACAGCCCTTGTTATTGCCATTTCATGCTTTAAGCTCACAGGCATCATTATGTTCTTCTGCTCCCAGCACTGTATAGGCTACACCAGTTGCTGAGTTTAAGTTGTTCTGGAAGGGAAATGGACACCCAAGGGGTGTACGTGGTCTCAGTTTGACTGTCTGTGGAGCCTGCCACGAGTTACACAACTGAAGCTTTGTTGTTTTATGTTGGTTTATCTACACCCCTTTTCACACGGCATCCAAATGCCTTCCAGGAATTGTTAAGTGATGTGGCTAAATATCTGCCACTCTTTCATTTCAGGCTCAAAGGCAGAACTGTGTAGGCAGGAGAGGACTTGGGTTTTACTTTTAATTTTAGGGGGTTTATCTTAGAGTGTTGATGTGTTTGCAAGAAAGAAGGTAATCTAAGGGAGTAGAAGGTGATGTAGCTTTGATAACCTTTTCCTCCATGAGAATTTGTTCCGCACTAACAGAGCAGCTCCCAAGAAACTTAGATAACTTCAAAAACATGAGTTTGCACTTGGCTATGAAATCCAGTATGCAAAAAGAGGGTGCTTGTGATGTATGTACACTGGCTTTGTGTTATTAAGATGAACTGAAGGTTGTGTTCTAGATCATGCATCTTCAAAGGTGATAGTGTCATACCCAGCTATATCACATTGCTGTTTCAGAGAAGGGGTAATGGAAACCCAGCTTTGGTTACATAGGTAATCTGCCTGGAGACAGAGGCTCTTAAAAAAAGGCACACACAAGCTTAGTGACAGCTCAGAGTCCAGGGCCATAACCAAGTTAATTAGCAGGTTTACCAGTTGTGTTTGCATACCCTCGAAGAAATGAGACTACAAATTTTTTTCTTTGTTTACGTAACCTCTACCCTGCTTGAGATCAGGCTTCAGTCAGCTCTTCCTCATTGCTCAGCTGATCTGTAAAAGCACTCAGCTATCTCACTGGTACTAATAATACCTAAGATATGTTGAAAGACTGTGCTGCTGGCACTTAGGTTCTTCACTTTGCCCAAACAACTTACCTGCAGTCCACGTATTCATGGGGAATTTTAGTTAAAGGGATAGTTGTAAGGGTGCACATCACTCTTTATTTAGTGGACACTTTCGTAGAAGCCCCAAGAACATTCTCCTCCATATCTGTCTCCTCAGAGAGGTCACCAGTATCTTGACTTGTGTAACTTGAGGATGAGGGAGCATTATCACACATGCCCTGAAGTTTTTGTGCTGTCCAGCTATCATGCTTCATCCAAAATAATTTCAGCTATGCTTTGGTGTTTGGTTTTTTTTACAAAAAAGTACTTTCAAATCCAAAATTTCAGTATCTAGATAAAAGTGACTTATCAGCCCTATTTCTTTAAATCTTAATTTTTGGTGTGGAGAAGTGTTACCAGATCATAGTCAGTGAATTACTTTTGAGTTAGATAAACTACACCCTCTGACTTTGTTCATCTGGCCAGCCAAAACCAGTGCTCACATTTCAGTCATAAATACATGACTGAAGTCTCAACTTGTTTTCTGACTACCAGAAAGGATGATAACATAAAAAAGACTCAATTCAGAAGCTCAGAAACTAGCAGCATGAAAGACAGGTCTTTAATCCCTTGATCATCGCAAACTTGAGGCTGGTTTGAGGGCAGTTGTTACGCAGTTGTCATCATACAATCACTTAGGAAAGGTCACCAAGTAATGATGTTCACACACCAGCAATCACAGGGTATTGCTCAATCGCTAGAAAGTAAATTGCTGGAGAAACTAAGCTTTCCCCTTGGCTACAAAGCCCCAGAAAAGAGCAGCAACACAGTGCAAACTATTCATACAAAGATGTATCTGTAGAGCACACATTAATCTACTGCATATTTATGCAGGTCTACGTAGACCTGTGCACAGCTGCTTCTAGGACCATTCCTCAGCAGGGTACTTCAGTTCACCTGCAATTTCAAGCACTTGAGTAGTCCCACTGGAAACAACGGAATCATCCACGTTCCTAAAGTTTTATGTCCTTAGAATAAGTCTGCAGATTGGGGCCTTTAATTGCTGCCAAAAAGACCTTAATATATTGTGGCAAAAAACTACAAGCTGCTTATGCAAACAGACTAAAAAAGTACTTGCTGTCTTTAAACTGTAGCAGGGCCTTACATTACAAGACAAGTTAAAGAGGGTTTGGTTGACAGGGGACAGAGATATATTTTTCAGAAGAAGTGTCTTATTTCTGAGTATCTTTCCTAGTTGTGTATCCCACTGTTGTGAGATCCTTTATGTGCTTCATAGATACATGGGGGAACGTTGCCATTTCTAGCACCTGGCTGTTCAAAGGAGGTTTTGGTCTCCCAGGTAAAAAATCTTCCTGTGGTTCTCATGTTTCTGAAACATCTCCTGTGTCTGCTTTTTCTGTGCTAGGGTTGAACAGAATCAGAATCCAATACTCCTGTTGATATTGTATTACCAGCCATGATATAACCAACTGCTTCCTACCTTCCTCTTTCTAAAAGCCACTCTAGATTTACTATTGGTGTGTATTTTCTTAAATTTTGCACAGTGACTTCCTACCTCTCTTTCTAGAATGGCCATTTTTAATTTAGATCTACTCAGGAACATTTTGGATTCTATCTAATCTATTTTCTATTTATACCACATTCATCACCATGGTAGCTGAGTGCCTTAGAAAGTGCCTTTGAGGTAGAGGCTATGCAAAGCTTATTTTAAACCACTCTGATTCTTTGCCTTTAAAACTGAATTCTCACAACTTCATCTTACACCAGCTGAGAAGATGCCCTATTGCCCTTTGCAAGGAACAGTCTCAAATTTGTAGCCAGGCCAGCATGACTTGGTACTCATTTTTAACTGAAAATATCAACTGCAGCAACTCTGACACCTATGTAAATAATACACTTATATTTGGATAGTTCTCTGATTCAAAAATAAATATTACAATATAGAACATTCATAATTAATGAGAGCAGCAGTTCCTCAAACTCAAGCAAAACTAACAGATTTGCAGTAAACTCTCATGCTCACTTTCACTTATGTTAACATGCCCATCCACCTTGAAATCTGATTATTATTAAAGATAACAGTCAAAGTCTGCATATAGATATGTATATGTATATATAATGACATAACTGTGTCACATGGTTTTAAAATATAACACAAAATTTGGTTCATATAGTCAATTCTCTGTGCTTTGTGATGCTGCACCATGGAATTTGCCAAAAATTACACTTCTAATTTTAAAAATAATATACCAAAACCTATGTTTTTACACCAGGGGATTCTACACTTGCACTTCTGAAGAATTCTGGAAAACAACAGAAGGTGTAGCCAGTACCTAGGGAAGGTCTGAACTACTCCATTCATCCTATCTTGCTTAACAATCCCAGCAACACACTTATGAATTGTAAATTTAAGCAAGAAAAAAGAAGTCTGCCCACACTGAACGTGGGAATAGCACAGAGTCAGCCGTATTTGTTAAGTTTTTATATTAATTGTAGTATTCACTGTCAAGTCCTTTCTTTGGGTTTGGCTTTCTTAGGAAGAAAGCTTGTGTTATCTGATAGTTTCTTCCTTCCCTCCAGCTTGAACTTACTGGACAGCTTAAAAACCCAGCTCAAGTCAAGGGTAGAGGCCTGAAAGATGTAAACACTTCCAGAAGCTGCGTAAAGAAAGTGGCTGACAAGCTTACAGGGTAAAGGCCAATATCACCCTCACAGAGAGATTGCAGCATCAGCACCACTCTATTATTAGACATTAACAAATTAACAGCAGAGGCAACTTCCCAGGTGCCACAATCTAAAGGACTATTTGCTTAATTTGCCTGAAATAGCTACAGAAACCCATCAGAACAGCGCAGAACACAGCAACACCACAATGACTTTGTTGGAATACGCATGGCCACTCAAATAAAAAACGCCAAAAAAGAGGGAGATTTAAGTTCCTGCAGGGGTACTCCAGGATGCAAACAATTAAAAATGCTATAGAGAACCACCCCCACTCTGAGAAGTGTGTCACACATATATGTGTGTGTGCTGAACCTCCTATCCAATGGTTCTGTCCTTAAATAAAATTGCCTACAGACTGAACTCACCCTTTATCACTTTAGCTTGAAAGCTGCACATCTTGTCTCCTGTGCACTGAATGGAATATTTTCTATTACTGGCTGAGTCACTGAAGTACCATTCAGAGAACTTTAATGCAATGTAGTTTTATCAATATCAAACGTGCTCGAGTTTCATGATTTGGTAAGTTTCCCACGACATGCTGTTCATAAAGTGTAGATCTGTTTGTCACAACGATGCCATATGAAACCTCATCTGAGGCCGAGAAGAGCTGATGGTAATACAGAACTGATTTCTTCATACAGACCATGAGGCAAACAAGAGATCATAATAATCTGATGAGACAATCTTGACATCCTCCAGCCCAGCCTACCTCTGCAGTTATGTCAGGAGACTAGTTTGGACAAGCAGTTTGTTGTTTGTTTTCTTTTAAAATACATCAAATGAGTCAACACATCAACAAACCAGCAAAATATTTTTCCAGTTACTAAATGCATTTGTTAATCAGCCAAACCAGAGATACCAAGAAGCCTCTTTGTAATGAAGTCTTTGGTTCTCCAAGTCACCACAGCACTGTCACACACAACACAAACATCATTTTGATCTAATCAGGCTTTAAGAAAACATTTATTGTAGCTGAATACAGCTGTCTAGAAATCACAGACATCCAAACTGCACGTGACAGGATCAACCCCAGAGGCACAAAACAGGGTCTGACCAAGCCTTGCCACTGTAGAAGAGCACTGGTTTGTCTGAAGCACCATTAAAAGCAACATGCAATTCCTCATCTCCTAAACTCCTGCTATTTAGACCACATATCTTACCCGAGTCTGTGCTTAACTTTCCTAAGCAGCAGAACTATTTTTAAAGAAGGCTTTTGAGGAAAAACTTGTGAATTTTTCAGGTTGCAACAAGTCACACACCAGAAGGGCTCTGAAACTGGTACTGGCACACGGTACTTGGAGGTGGAAACCCAGCCTTCCACAGAGGCCAGGGGCTAATTCTCTTCAGTAACATGAAAATTCTGGCATATTCTTTCTGCCAGCAATGGAAAAGGCTCTTTTGTTCTCCAAGGCCTTCCCACAAAAAGATTTACCAAAACTGGAGCTGGACCTTACTTCTAACGCAAGCAAATACACCTTTACTGGGCATTTGCATATTAAAAATCCCCAAAGCTTGCTGCAAGTATTCATCCATGTAGCAGTAAAAAGGCTGAGTGTGGGGTGTTGTTTTAACTCTAAGTTCACACATCCAGCATCCAAGAGCTGTCACCTACTGCACAGTGCTCAGACCTATGGTAGTTGTCCTACTGACCTACTGTATTGATTTACACCTTTTTTCCCTTCTCCACTTCAAGAACCATAAAGGTTTATGCCAGCCTCAGTATTTTTGAGTTGTATAAACTTGGTCACCATCAAAGCTTAATATTTCTCAACATAGGATATCAAGGGAAACCCATCTTCCCAAAGCAATATTTTCATCTTCTGCTATGAAAACAAAGATAATTTTCTCAGATACTTTTTTGCTCTTTCTTTCCCCTCTGCTCCTGTGTCTCACTCATAGCTCCTGTGTCTCACTCACAGTTCCTGTGTCTCACTCATAGTTCCTGTGTCTCACTCATAGCTCCCTGCATCCAGCTGCACTTGTTTTGGGGCACTGAAACATACATCAATTAACAGACAAAGCAGGTAATTTTCACGAAGTATAGAATTTGGCTAATGAATTACAAAACGTTTTGGTAGTACTAGTAGTGTATAAAGGCAAACCTCTGTGTTTCAAGTCTGCTATATCACAGCATCAGCGTTTGCGAAAAAAAAAGACTTTCAAGTCTGTGGACACCTGGTTTCACACAATACCTCCATGTACACCATAATGCAACAGGTCTGTTCTGCAACTGGAAATAAAAATACAATTGCAGCATCTGTAAATATATGCAAACTGTTCTAATCTGTATATCTGAGCTATGGGTAGCAGTGACGATGCAGCAGCATGGAGTGGGCTGTGGGTAATTAACCAAGTGGGTGGTGCTTCCATTGATCTCTTCACCCTGCTTGTTGCCCAAGCAAACTAGATCAAAGTTAAATTAAATGTGCTTACCCACACGACAAGCAGACCCCCAACTGAGGCAGACATGCATGGCTGCTACCCTGTGAGTTCTTGCATATCAGATTTGCTCTTGCCTATACTCCCACTCCAAGAAACCTTAAGGTTTGTAGCAACTCTTGGGAGCAGAGAAGTACTTCTCTGGGACTTGTGTGGGTGCCATGCCTTTCCTCAGCTGGTTTTGTTTTGTTGTTTGTGGGGGCTTTTTTTGCATAAAGTCAGCTCTCATTACAGCAGCTCAGACTATCACACCATGAGGTTCAAAGTAAGAAACACTATCAGTAGATGCAAGCAGTAAGGTGAAGATTCAATACTAATAACCTCAAAGCCTGACAAGAGGAAAGTGGGAATCACACACTAACAAAATAAGCACTGCCATCAAGCAGCTGCACCCTTTACAATAGGTAAGTTTTTATCTCATATATTTATTGCAGACCCACTATTACTTTTCCACTTAGCCAGGCACTCTGGCTCCCTCAGGAAAGGTATGGAACTGGCCTGAAAAAAATAGGAAAGAAAAATGTTTCCTACTGTTTGAAAAATGTATTTTCTTCACAGCTTTATAGATGAAATATGAGATTCTAATGTAATTCAGGAGCTCAGAGTTCCACAGAATGAGGTAATAAAGATTATCCAGCAGTCCCAGTCTACCCAGAACACTGCAGGAACACAGTCACTGCATCATCACGCTGTGAACCCTTATGGTCCTCTGTGTGCACCACACCCCTGCCCCCTGCATTCCTGCTGAAATGAGAAAAAAGTGAAATACCAGGGGCTTGTTCTATAATGTACTTCTCTGACACAATTCAATTTTTTTTGAAAAAAGCCTGCCTGGTTTATTAGAGGCCAGATCCTCCCCACTTACATCACCAGAAAATCAGCTAATCTGGGGAACTCAAATAGTGATTCTGACCACTTACTGCAGTACCAAATGAATTATGAACAAACTTAAGGTGTCTATATATGTGTGTATGTATATACATATATATATACATATCAACTTTTGTCATCAGTTTGGAACACAAACTTACTTGAGATATGAAAAGGAAGAAACATGCTGAGCCCCTTAAGGCTGCCTCAGAATTTGCTTCCAGCAAAGCCCCCTGGAAAAAGTAAAATAAAAAAGTATCTTAGTGTACCCAAGTGAGCCTTACAGGGGAGTTCACTGAGGAACGTCGGTGGAGATGATGGTGGTAGCCTTTTGATCATAACTCAGTGTCTGCAGCTCACTCCTAAGATGTTAAAGGCTCAGACTCCTCTTTCCCACTGCTCCCCTACTCTAGCAAGATCTTCCAGCCATCAAAGTATCAAATGCTCAGTGCCACTCCCAAGCATCTCCTATGACAGCTGGGCACGATGCTGCAAAGAGGGCAACATTCAATGGGCCAGTGAGAAACTAAGCATCAATTTGACTCCTTATTGATAAACACCTCCAGGAGGCAGGAATCTGGTTCCCACTCAGTGACTGCTTGTATTTTTCCATTTAATAGTCCATCTATCACTACCCACCCTCCTAGAGTTCAGTATTCTTGATCTCTAAGGGATAGAGACACCTCCTAGGCAGTTCCAAGTCAGGTACCTTGTCTCTGATATATCAGCTACCCCAAGAGCTTCTTCCTCAGCTCACAGGCTTTGTCATCTCATAGGTTCACTACACACAGGAGAGGTATTGCCTCCAGCATGCTGACATGCCATCTGAGCTATCTATCTTCACTTGGAATCACTGTCTGATGGCCAAGGCTTAGTTTTGAAGCATTATTTCATTTTAACCTACTGCCTGAAGCTGTTGGGTATATTTAAGTCCTTGGTTGTGTTTTCTAAAGCACTTGTGCAACCTTAGATTCCCCAGAGTCACTTTCAAACTGACTCATTGAAAACACTCTCTACAGCCTCCAGTTATCTCCAGAGGCCAAGAGGTAACTAAGACTGAAAAACAAAGGAGGTAAGGAGATGCATATAAATATATAAGCGTACATAATGATAATATTTAACATCACAATAAAAATGCATAGCAAGATATTGTATAAATTACATAAACCATTATGTTTTTGAGTACATATGAAATACTCCTTAATATAAACCAAGGATACATTTCCTTTTCAGTGGATGATTGTCTAATGGTCCAATGGTTTCTTTAATCTATGCTTTGAACTAAAAGGCAGTTCCTTTGTTTAGAGATACTGATGTTCAAACCATGAAGACCTTCACTAGTTAAAAACTGTTGTTTTAAACTGAACTATATATGCCAAACAAGAATATAGATCTTGACGATCACTTGACAGTTTCTTCTAAACTCCCCTTTGATGCCCAGTTTGGTGCCCAGCACTTGTGAGCAGGTTATTTCCTCCCCATCCTCACCAAGCAAACTGCAATAGGGATGTCTTGTCTCCTTGCAGGCAGCAGGAAGAAGTCATCACAAAAAGGAAATCCTATCATAGCCTGATGAGCGTTATTTTCAGCAGTTTTGTCTGCTTAAGGAGTCCCTGCTCCTACATCGTTCCTCCTTGTACCTCCTAGGTTGCTGCAAATAAATCAGAGCAGGGAGCTGAGCTAGCTAACCCCCCACCTCTTCTTTTTCAGCCAGGGTTTTTTTAAGCCAGATTAGCTCTCCCTTTGCACTTCACCACATGCCCAAATGCTTGTGCCAGTGTAGCAGAAGGAGGAGTAAAGGAGTGGGAAGAAGTTGCTGGAAGTAGGAGGAGGTGAGGGAGCAGAAGGGACTTCTTCAGCGGGTCTGAGGCCTGCAGCCTAAAAAAATAACTCCCTCACTGGGATCAAGTACTCCTGGGGTGCCCTTGTGAGGATGGATGTGCTCACTCCCTGAAATGCTTCACCTGATGAATCTTGATGTGCTAGCAAGTATCTAATTCACTGCAATGGGGATCTGCCACTGAACGCACTCATCATCTTGCAGTGAGGACATTACCTGTAACAGAGGGATTCAGGCAACCATTGCCAACATCTCCCTCAGTGTGCAAGCCTTTGGGCTTTTGTGTGTCATCAGCTTTGTCCTAGGGCACTAAGCAGATTCTCACCTAAAGCAACACTGTAGGCAGGCGTACTGTTGCCTGCAGATTTCACACAGCCCACAGCGCAATCACAGAACCTGCAAACGTCTTGGATATATTTAGAATCCCACATTGTCATTACTTTCATGCTACAAAACGGAGGTGGGGGGGAAATAAAGAACAGAAGCAGAAGAGCAGTGCACAGCTGGAGAACATCAGCAGGCACTGCAGCACTGGTTGGTCCTGGTTCACCTCCTGTTTAACTGAAAGGGAGTGGATAACCCTGAGAAAAAGAAAACCGACTTTCACTTCTCCTGCCGTGGTCAACACCTGGCCACCCCTGAGAAGACAGTGTTCTGGTAATCTGCAAACCATCATTTTCTGTGCCAAGTCACTGCTGCCACTGAGGAATGAACATGTGGTGGGAAAGGACACAAGTCAAGGAACTGCCTGTGAAGAGGGAGGCAAGAAGAGCAAGCATGTGGCTGCTGCCAGGATTGAAATATCCCACAGGCAAAGCACAGCAAGGCAACAAGCCATAGGGACAAAGGAGGCTGAAAATAAATGGTCATAAAATTATCAAAGAAAGCAATGGCACAGTTCATATAGCCATACAGAAGTCAATGCATAGTCACATGTAAGCAGAGATGCTTGTGATTAATGATTTAAATCACAGTTGTTGGCTAATTCCCTTGGACTGTGAAATGGGATATTTTTTCCAAGACAGGATCCCAAGAGAAAGAGAACAATACTCAAGATGCCTATAAAGCTTGAATTCTACCTCCAAAAGATACTTCCACAATCAGTCAAACTTATCAGGACTGTTTCCCGTTCATTCTCCAGGCCCCTAATTTATGTCTGTGTTAAAACATGAGCAGAGTTGCTTTCAAAGGAAGCAAGCTGACCTATTTGTGTTCCCTTTCACTGCTCCTGAGGCAGCTTTATTTAACTTTTCAGAGGCACCTTATTTCTTGAGAGGGTGGAGAATGCTTGCTCTTACAGTTATAATAATGGGTAAAATCATTCAGACTATACCTTCATTTTTTTATATCCATGCTACTTTTAAAGCTAATTTGTGGAGTTGGGGATTATTTAAGTGAAGGCTTTGGTCTGTCAGGGCTTTGTTTGCCAACGGCAAGAGGGAAAAGGAAATGGAGAGAAAGATTCTAGCTCTTTCATTTTAAGCTATTTTTGAAGGAACTAGTAGATTCACTTTAGAAGGGCAGGCAAACACAACAGTCAGCTGCAGCCTCCAGATTATGGGCCAAGAAGAGCTTTTCCAGGTCCCCATAATTCTGTCACACTCTAAATTATCCATGTTGTCCTTAATTTCAGGAAAAAAAATCAGCAATATTAGGGGCTGTTGTGCTCAATTAGAAGCTATTAATCTCAGAGTCCTGACTGTATCAGCCCCATTTCCCCTCCCTTGCAAACCAGCCCCATTCTTTCCTAGTCCTTTGTTCTCAGCATCCTTAGTACCAGAGCAGTGGTGCCACTTCAGTGATGTGTGTGTTTTTCAGATGTTTCCATGTTTCATTCTCCTGCTACAACTGCATCCGTTACTAACAAGCAGCTTGTGGGATGCCAGCTGTAACAGAAAGATCAGATAGGAACTACAATGGTCTCCTAGAAATCATGGGGCCTTGGTTGATGGCTGTAAGGTGTCAGAAACCCTGCTCTTATTGCATAGGATACTTGTAGCAATTCTTAATATTTCAGTTAACTTCATGGAGAGATTCTCAGAAATCCATGGTCACGGGCTGTACAGCTCCCACAAGTCTGCTACTGTTTCCCAACTTTCCAGGTTGTCCTAGATCATCTCCTTTGTTACTGACCAATTATTTAATCAACCCAAGCTAGTGCAGGTCTTGGGGGAAGCACTGTAACACACTTCTTGATGCAGTTGTCATATGTGAAATCACTCTTGTGGAAACTCTGCTGCTGTCATGTCAGAGGATTTATCCAGAAATTGTTTTAGCCTACAGATCTAACGCAATTCCCTTACAAATGAAAGGATAGAAACTGCCCTGTGTTGGATCAGGCACAAAAAACATCTGCGGATGGCCTGGCAACAGGGTGTTTTCTTCTGGACGCTTCATTTCATGCTTCAGAACTTCAGGCTTTGTTTTTGAGACTGTACATCTCACAAGGGATAAATTAGTCTTTGAGATTAATCAGTGCTTTGAGGTCTCCCTGCCACTGTAGTCTCTTTTGGCCAACCTAAATTCAGGCTGCCAGTATGTCCTTCCTTCTCTCACTTCTGGCTTCATGTTGCCATCTCCACATCAGGGAACTGAGCACTGAAACCAGGGGGAGATTCCTTCCTCTCACCTCCATCAGGTCCCCAAAGGGTCACAGGGCTGGCTCAATGCACAACCCCCAGCACAGCCCAAAGGAGGCAGCAGGAACGTGCACCCAGAGAGGGTTCACATCCTCCAGGAGCAACTTGAATTTATGTTGTTTTCAAGCAAACAGGCAATTGCAGCTTTAGCCTGCGCACTGAAAATCTTAAATTACTCAGATTTGGTTTAGTGAAGTGCTTAATATTTCAGTAGAACACTTTTCACTGCTGCACTGCTTATCAAAGATCATGGCAGTGAGAGAGGCAACTGTTTTCATGATCTACAGAACCTGAGAAGGTATGTCAGAAAACCCCATTTGCAGAGAAAGGATGTTATCATATATTTTCCCCCCAGAGATTACCATTATCAAATCTCAATTCTAACCTTTTTTCAAATGTTTCTGTAAAATAACTACTTTTGTAAATCATCCCTCAGCAAGTTTGTTGTAAACATGCACCATTAGAAGATTCAGTCTGTCACTGCTTATGTGAGTGCACAGATCATAGAGTTAATGAAAAAAAATTATGGTTTATATATATATATTTATTTAGAATTAATTTTCTGCAGATATACTTGAATGTTGCCTTACAACTTCGCTGCTTCAGAGAACATTTCTATCAGCAGCTTATTGTGAGGGCATGTGCAGAAAATCAAGCATCGAAATAGGTATGAACACAAGCAAAGGGAATGCATTTAAAAATTAGAGAAATGCTACTTATCCCAAAGTGACTTTTTGCAAAAGTGTCAGGACACACTGAATATAGGAATGCAAAATACAGGATGGTGTTCTCAGGCCACAACAAGCCATCTAACCTAACAGAATGCTAGATGGCTATTTTCTTTAACAAACAGTTGGAAGAGGTTTCCCATCCTAGGGGAGTTTTGGTATTTCAGAACACAAAGAGCAAAGTCTTGTACTCTAATTCACCAGTGAGCCATCAAGAACATTTTTTAAATGTTGCATCTCAACTACAGGCCTTTTTATTCAAATGTCTTAGTGTAATTAACTTTAAGATCTATCAGAAAAATATTTTTACAGGGCAGTTTTCACACAGAAATTGCTAACTTCCAAAGAACTTCCCCCTGAAGTTTTTGAAAATGCGAAATCCATCCAACTCATTTTTATTTAACCAAGAGAGTCCACAAGAACTTTTTAATTTCTGCCAGTCTGTGTTCTCTGACAGGAGAACTACAGATCATGAAACTGTTGACAGACTCAGTTCTATGTTGGTCTCATGACCATCTTCCATCATCGTGACAGAAGAACCACAAGCGTGCCAGACAACATGGGTGCAGCAAGTTCTCTTTGCAACACTCCACATGTGCAACTTCATAGCAGTTACTGCAAGTTGCGTTACACAAGAGTATCTCCAAGGGTGATGTAACATCCCTCGTGGATGATGCAGCTTTCCACAGTACCAGGAGACAGAAAGGCCTTTGATAAAGCCATTGCAAAGCCATCTTTGATCTACACCCATGGTCACGGATGTCCAGCTTGCACAGATTAGAACTTCCAAGAAACTTGTAAGCAAGGAAAACCTAATAGACCCAGAGAGGTCACAAGCAAACTCACTTTTGACTCTTCTAGCTGCTGTGTGGAAACAAGGATTGCACAATTCAGATGGCTCCTGAAGGCCATCTGAACCAGCCTCCTACTCAAAGACAGACTGTCACCAACTTTAAATCAAAGAAGACATGATTTTTTGAAAACCTTCAAGGATCAAGATTTCACAACTCTTCCATGATATGTATAAAATGTATTCCAGTGCTGTATTGTCCTCCTACAGAAGAAATTTTGTTAATGTCCAGTTTGCATCTCCCAAGATGCAAACAATGGCCTTTGCCCTCAAATTTGCCCTGTGTTTCTGGTTCTCACAGTAAGTTCCCAGTTTGTGTTGCTGCATGAGGTTATTCTGCTCCAGGTACCAAGGTTCACACACCTTACTGAATGTCTTAAGGTCCAAACCACAAGAGTTTCAAGATCTCTCTGACTGAAGCTCTGTTGTTCAGTGTGCTAGTCATTTCCCTTAATTCAGCATCTCACGTGAGTTTTTGGGGTTTGCATTCTCACTGATCACAATGAAAATGCTGAACACCAACAGCCCCAGTACCACTCCTGGGGTACACAACTGAGTTTCAGAATGTTGATAATTGTTCTTCAAACCTTGTGGTCCAGGCAGTTTTCAACTGATCTAACAGTCTATTCATCCAAGCTATACTTCCTTATCTTCCAGATAAGGGTGCTATGGTGTCAAAAACCTCACTAAAGAGAAGACGTATTACATCCAGCACCTTCCTCTCATCTTTTTACCAGCCATTTCATCATAAAATGCAACCAGGCTGGTCAAGTACAATTTATCATTGGTAAATAAATCCATCCTCACACTTCCTTGCCATTACCATCTTACCCTTTGTGTGTTTGTAACCGGATTCCCAAAGGACGTTCTCCATAAAGGGCAGACTTGAGCTTTAGTGGCAGTGGCAAGGCCAATATCATACAACACCTACATTTATCCACAGATATCCAGATACTGGGGTATGACTCTGTTGCAAGCACAGCAGTGCAGGTGTAGTTGGGTTACCTCAGACCTTACAGTTTACTCACAGCAGCACAGGGCCAGTGTCAGGGCTTGGAGCCATGGAGAAATCAGACTGCCACAGAAAATCTGTCTTCAGTACCAAAGATGGGCTGTCAGTGGAGTAAATACACCCTGGTTCTTTCTAACAGAGGAATCTCACAGACCATTCAGGCTTAGTTGTAGGTCTCTCTGGGGTGAGTGCACTGTCAAGCCCCAGTTTTAAGAAAACTGTCAAAAACAAGGCATTCCTTGAATAGGGTCTGGAGTGTCATCACTGAGGTGAAAGTGTGGTCTAGCTTGAACATCAGTTTATAGCTGCCCATAAAAACATACCCTTTTCTATTACTACCGGTAGCAGATCTGACAGCTGTTATCTCTCTACTTATATTTTATGCTTCCTAATTCTAACATATGATGGCACTTCACTTCCCAATATCCATTGACATTCTTTTGATGTATCTTTTGGGCTAGTGCCTAAGCACATTTGCAAATAGTTTAGTGCTCAATTTAAGGCTGAATATATTCCCAGAATTCCTTGGGCAATCAATTATTTATTACTTACAAGTGTTAAGATCAAAAAGAAAAAAAATAGATGTATATTCCACGCTGACAGGAGGTCTGTGGGGATTACAGAAAACAGAAACTTTAATGCTAAATTTGTGTAAAAAGGAGAAAATGGGGATTCCCTAGTCAGTTTAAAAAAAAAAAAAAGAAAAGAAAAGAAAAAGAAATGGTCTGGATTATACATTTATTCTTCTGTTAGAAGTAACGTTTAGTGTCAGAAATGCACACTTGAACTGTACCATTAGTTCTCCGTAGCACAAGGGGCAAATTGCAGTTTGCTTTCACCAAGGAAATTCAGTCAGCTTGAACTCAGTGCCAACTACCTGGATGCACATTTTAGACACGTGCCCAGGGTGGCACACATAGCTAGTTAATTAAAACACTGATTTGCTCCTATTGACAGCCCTAGGATTTGTGTGTGTTTCAGCAAGGTCATACATGCCAGCCTGTATGGATTCTTTGTAAAACGTGGGGCTTGTAAGGGCATCAACACTCAAGCAAAGGGGAACTCGCAGGAGAAGAATTTAGAAAGATCATTCATACTTCATTGAACAGCACTTTAGAAGGTAGAGAACATTTGCACCAGCATTGACTGAGGCAAAATTTGCATTATTTCTGTCAGTGTGGTACAAGCAGTGATGAAAGTTCACGAGGCCAAACACAAGATCTCTCCCTCCACGAGCTGCAGGTCAAAGCTCAAGTACTCAAAATGAAACTTCATCTGTAGTCACAGCTGGCTGTGAAGGTGGCTTTACAAATCGTGTATTCTTCTCTGTAAGTCTTTGTTTATTGCTACTGTGCCAGACAAGCAAGAAAGTACCCCTGGCCAGGTTACCAATACAAAATGAGTCCTTATCTGTGTTTAATGTCCCAATAAGGCATATCTGGCTACTTCACAGTGAGCCAGTGCAGGATTATTCAGAGAGGACAGAAGAAACAGCAGGAAAAGAACCTGATACAGAGAAACAAGGAGTAATTCCAGCTCAGGAGTACAAGCTGATGAAAGGCAAACTGCAGAAATAAGAAATCTAGACATAAAGTCAGGTCAATGGCTACACAGAGCAAGTACACTCCTGATGTAAATCTGCAAGCTGAAATGTAAAGCAGAATATCCAGCATCTGGCTATGAAACTGTATTCAAGGCCAGTCTGGATGGGGCTTTGAGCAACCTGGTCTAATGGAAGATGTCCCTACCCATGGCAAAGGAATTGGAACTAGATGAGCTTGAAGGTCCCTTCCAACCCAAACCATGCTATGATCACAAATGCCAGAACTGAATAAAGACCTGGACTTGCTTTTTCATGACTAGCAGTCCAGCTACCAATGGATTAAATTCCTTTCTATTTATGTTTTGGTTTTTTTCCATCAAAATGCAGGAAATTTATACAGCAAACCTATCACCTTTTCCTGAGGTCAGTGAAATTATAACACTCTTGTAATTGAAGTTACTTATTCCTCAAATGAACAGATAGACTACCATAAAAATGAAGATAAATCTAAAGAAAGTGGCAGCTCTCCAGGTAAAAAGAATCAGCCATCTGCTCTGAAAAAATCTAATAAAACCCAGTGACAGATCACTTCATTCACTGAGAGAAACTTGGAACAGTGGGGCCGAAATCTGCTACGTGAAACTGGAGGAGTCACACAACAGAAAGTTTGCAAATAATCTGATGGACTGTTCACTACAGGAAGATTCAACATGCACCTTAAGTCTTAATTCTTACTACCACTATTGCTATTATTATTGTTACTATTATTAATTCTTTTTGAGGTCTACTTGAAACTTTGAGATGGTCTTTAGCTGGTAAACCTTTTGAGTTCTGAACTTTACTACACAAAGGAATAGATAAGACTCAACTAGAAAATGAGACCTTTCTATTTTATTTCTTGGAGTGATTCTTCTGTTTGATGACTTTTGAGAGTCAGTTTGTGACCTTGGGAGTGAAGGTATCTAAGAGTCTAGAGGTTAATTATGAAAACAACAACTGACTTTACTGAAAGAGTTTAATTCAACTACACGAACAGAGACAAACTGTTTTCAAGCTGGAAGATCTGTTTGGAGCTGGTTTGTGCTGGAATGTCACCCACACAAATCTTGTGAGGGAACATTAAGTGACAATATGCTCAAAATGATGAAGCTTATGTTGGAGCAAATTCTCTGTGGCTGGGAAAAAAACTGCTTAAAGGGGGAAACATTTATTTTCCAGTTTCCAAATTAGCTATTACTTAATTAAATATAAAATTTTGATGTGTTTTTTTTCCAAACATCTTCACACCATCTGACTTTCTTGTCACCACATTGGTTTTTGTCATGCTTTTTCCCTTTTGCTTAAGCTCTTACCTCAGGCCTTGTTCCAGGATAGGGTGTTAGTTCTTTAGACTGGCGCTCTGAAGTCTTATAGTCTAATTCTTTAGACTCTTATAGACCAACTGGCAATTTAAATTTAGAACTGTACATTTTAAAAAGAAATTAAATGTTTATATAAATAGTAGACTCAGTTCTCTACAGCCCTGGGGCACCTGGGCTAGTCCTTCCTTCCCCAGAACCCAGCCCAGTTTCCTTCTGTTGGCTGTAATTAGCAATAGTGAATGTATAAACTAGCAAATAATAATAATGAAAAAAAATCAAAAATAATTTTGCTCGGGGCTGCAACTCCACTTTAAATACCTTCCTCTTTTGCACTGTCATTTTCTCTCCCTACGCTGAAGGTCTTAAACACATGCAGTTGAAAATACAGCATCTCAGTGTGGTACATGTTCAGAACCAAGGTCAGGAAAGAGGAATTTTCTCCAGAATACACACTTCAGAAAGACAGAAATGCTCTCCCTTTGAGTCTGATCTTTCTGCTCTTAGAAAAGTCCTTGCCCTTGCTGCAGAGTTGGTACATAAGCAGTGCCTGTGGCTCGAGGGGCACCCTCAGGCTCCCCTCATGCCAAACAAAGGAAGACTAATTTTCTGCCTGTAGAAACAGGTGTGCTGGGGCACAGAGACCCTGGATACTGTGAGCCACTTCCAGCTGCACTGCATTAAGGAGGCTTCTGCTATTTAAGAAGGAAGAGTAAAGAGTGGGTGGGATTCTGTATTCCTGCATCATATACTATCACTCAGAAATGCTCCAGAAAGACATGAAAGAATTAATCAGAATAAATAAAAAGACAAATAAATTAGACTACCATAAAGCCCCCCCCAAAAAACAGAGGATACAATGGCTCTGCTGAAGCCAATGGTAAAGAGTTTTTCTCCTTACCTATGTTATTGTTTTTCTCGTAATGAGCCAAGTCAATAAAGCCAGGGAGAAAATAAACAAAAGTAAAATTTAAAAAAAAAATGGTGAAGGATGAGAAATACATAGACAGCTTTGATAAAATGTTAGAAAACATGGTAAGATGCTAGCAATGGTGACTGCTGATGTGCAATCTGCTTATCGAGGTGACCAGTGTGTTTGATTTACACATTTCTGACTGTTACATACTATTTCAAGTAATTAAATATGCCCCTTTTTTTTTATACTGCTCAGGTGAATTCAGTGCTTTTACCCTCTCTCTGTTGAATCTTTGTTGGTTGATCTCCACTGAACTGTGACACTTCATCTTGCATTAGACTGTAATTCCAAAACTGCGTTCAGCCATGCAGTAGAAGAGCTCCCACAGAACCCTACTGGGATACTCACAGTGCTAAGTGATGAGGTAGGAGTGGCCTTCATTTTTTGTGCTATTTTATGGCTTTAAATTCAAGTAGCAATCACTTTTTAAAAATTAGTGCAATGTCTTTAATTAGAGGAAAAGAGCAACAAAGGACCTATAATTATTTTAAAAAATCACATGGTTGATGCAGTGAGTAGTGTCTTTGTCATAAGTCACAGCGAGTCCACTCTGTTCTTGGGCTAGGTCACTCATCAGTCAGTTTCAAGGGCAATCACTACTAATTACCAAGTCTTTTCAACTCTTCAGTGGCCCAGACCACTGAGGTGCTGCAAGAATAGTCAGACACGAGGCTCTCAAGGTTGTCTCTGTCTTTTATGTTGGCAGACCAGAAACTTCCTTCAGTGCAATGAAACCAAAAGTATTGCAGTTGCATTTTTGTGCCATGTATCCCCTCCCCGCAGCCATCCAAGTCTTTCTCACTGGAGAACCACCTTCCATGCTATTGATAATTTGTCCTGTATATCCATACACAGAAAAGAAGAACAGGCTACTACAGCTGTGCAGAGACACCATCTCCCTTCTGTGCTGTAATGAGCAGAATTAGGACTGGAGACTAAAAGTGGAGGTTTGAGTTGGGTTAAATCTGGCTGGTGGCATCCATCTAAAACTTGAGTTAGTCAGGTGGCAACGACAGGGTGTTTTGAATTAGATAGAGCTGCGTATTTTGGACTCAAACAAAGCTGATGCCTTGCATCTGAGTTAGGTTTTCTGATTGTGGTGCATTCAGGACCAAGCTAGAAGAAACATGATGTCTTTGAAGAAACAGAGAACTCTACCACCAGTTTCTCCTCCTAACTGTAAGGACGTGCAGTATCACCGATAACCTTGCTAGACCCGAAGGGATGGTATCTCTACAGCCCTTTGATATGCAGATACTGGGAGCTGCTATTTTTATCCTGCTGGTTCCGCACTTAGCCTGTGGAAAACACAAACTGGTTCTTCTCCCAGTGCCCATCCCTCTTGCCTCCCCAGGTGGGACAACATCATTGGACAGGTGACATCCTTGGGAGGAGCAGGTCCTGCTGCTGGCCACAAGCACAGCTGGACATCGGCTCCTGCCCGGGGGTGTCCCGCACCAAGCAAGCCCAGTTCACTCCAGGGACATACTTAAAACATTCTAGACCCCTTTTAATTTAGGCCATAATTGGTAGCTTTGGCAAAGGGCAATTTCGCAGGCGTCGAGGGTTTAATCATGGCCACGCGAGTGAGCTGCCCTTGAGTCACAGCTACCCAGTGTCACAGAGAGCATCCCCCGAGTCACACCAACCCAGCCACCTGCCCCTTTGCATCAGGAGCAGCAAAAAAATCCTACAATCCTATAAAAGCTTAAAAACAAACCCTTAAAAAGAAACAAACAGACAAACAGCCTGCCTTTCCCAGATGCGGGTCAGCCTCTTCTCCCAGGCAGCCAGCGACAGGATGAGAGGACAGGCTCTTAGACTGAACCAGGGGAGGTTTAGGCTGGACGTTAAGGGGAATTTCTTTGCAGGAAGGGCGGTCAGACATTGGGATGGGCTGCCCAGGGAGTCACCGCCCCTGGGAAAGCCTGGACATGGCACTGAATGCCATGGTCTGGTTGATGCCATGGTCTGCCTGATACCACGGTGTTCGGANCGTGCGGGGGCGCTGCGGGAGCGGCCCTTGAGGGCGCCATGGGGGACGCGCCCCGCAGGGCCGAGTCGGGCCCGCAGGTGAGGCGCTGCCCTCGGCCTCGACACGGCCCCGCAGGACGCGGGGCCCGGGTGGGCAGGGCCGGGCGAGGCCGCAGGGAGGGAAGGGGGAGCGCCGGGTCCTCCCCGGGAGCGCCCGCGGAACCCCCCGAGAAGGCGGCCTGTGAGGGAAGGGGCGGTTCGGCCGCCTGGAGGGTTCCTGGGGGTGGCAGCGGCTCCAGGCGGGATCGGGGTCCCGTGGGGCCCTGTCCTGCCTGCATGTGGGGTCCGTGGCGCTTCTTGCAGCCAGGTCGGGTGTTCTGGTAATTCCCTTATAAATAGTCCCTTCGCGCTCCCTTCCCAGTGGATGCCCGAGGAAGAAGAGCTGTGAGGAAGGTTTGGTTTAAACGATTGGACTCGGGTGATCCTAAAGGTCTCTTCCCACTTTGGTGATTGGATGATTCTGTAAATAAAACAGTATGGAAGGTGAAATTGCTTTCCTGCTCCGTAGGAGAAGAGGGGTGTGAGTTTGGGAGTTGTGTTATGTGGCTATGTTTGTGTTTTTTAGCTGCTGGTTGGTGTGTTTGTTAGAAACTTACACTTGCAATCATCAGGTTAATTGCTTGGAGATTTGTGTGTAACTCTATCAGAGTATGTTCAATAGTTCTTATAAAAACATGGAAACCCGATAATATTTATTTCTTGATAAAGCTCCATGTTTTTTCAGTGACTTGAGCTCTTAAGTCTTTTTTACACATTTAAAAAAAAAAATAGTACCAGATGTCCACTATCAGCAAATAGACACGAATTAAGGACATGCATTGTGCTTTATGTCCAGTGCGTTTATTTGTCCATGTGAGTTGTGCCAACAAGGAATGCACATGGCATGAACTGCCTGCCACAGATGGATAGCCAACCTGCAACGAGGGAGGAATTGGCAACAGGCGAGTTAAGAAATGTTAATGTACGAATACAGCATCCAGAAAACAATAATAAAAGCCCTTGAAACAGAAAACACTTACTTTAAAACAATACATCCTTGAATAGCCTCCTGTGTAAGATCATGTTATATACTGGGACCACAGTCTTGTACTCTTATTATTGGATATAATTAATATAACAAATTAGAACTTCTCGCAAAACACCTTTGGTGTATCACAGTAAAATTAATGATAAATTGCTTGCATATATCTTCATGCCCAAAGTTTACAAAAGCTCAGTCAGAGTGGTTATAGTGGTTGAAAATTAGGTTTTGTCTCGCACTCGAGATAGGTTTGTATGTGTAAACAGCCTGTAGGTTAGCTCGCAGCCTCTAACAGAGCTGGAGTATTTAATTTGAATTTCTTTAACATTTTAATGAAGTAATCCCTCATTCCTGACAAGACCTACATGTGTACTTCCATTTATGCATAGCTCTGTTGAAACCAATAGAGTATAAGCACATCATCTATTAGTCAGTGTGACTGTCCATATGCATATGTGTTCATTAAAAAGATGATAAATTATAAAAGGCATAGTTGAAATATTTGAGTCCCATCAACCTTGTCATTAATGAAATTTAACCCAGCTGCTGCCTGACTGCTCTGTGTAACTTGTTCACTACATGTAACTGCACATATGTGCAGTTTCTTGCTGGCGTAATTACACTTTAAGAAC
The DNA here is from genome assembly GCA_013396655.1 of Campylorhamphus procurvoides. NCBI lineage: Eukaryota > Metazoa > Chordata > Aves > Passeriformes > Dendrocolaptidae > Campylorhamphus > Campylorhamphus procurvoides. The sequence goes on along the minus strand of WBMV01016667.1, from coordinate 1,922,915 downwards.
ACTTAAGAGCAAAGACCTACCGCAAGGAGGTTGTTAAAAGGTGGTGTTTTGTGTAAAAGAAGATGAAAAGAGGTTTATGAAAGAAGAAATGAGCATCTGCAGTTAGATCATAGAATCTGAAGTCTGTAATACGTAGTTGAAATTTTCTTGGGTTTTTTTCCCAAGATCTTGCAACTCAGTTCTCTTCTGTGACACTGTGTTCTGTACACTCTCTGGGACACCTGATGTCCACCCTCCACATTAGCCTTTAAATGCTGTAGGTTTCTCCGCCTCCTCATTTTCCATGTGGACATGTGAGGAGGCAAAATGGAAATGCCTCCCCTCCCAAGGTGGCTTTTGCCAATTTGGGAAGCACTGCACTGTCCCTGTCTGGAATGCAGGCAAAGGTGAGGGATGCCTGTCTAGTGTCTCATCTCAGCTTTGCCTCCATCACTTCTGCTGTAGTGTGGACAGACCTTTGTGAGAGTTGAAGGAAAATTGTTCCTGTTTCTGCCAGGAACCCCGTTGCTCCCAGCGTGACATTAATGAGGCAAGTGCTTTTGGAGATTCTGCTTCAGAACTCGGAAGTAAATACAAGTTTGATAAAAACACAGGTGCACTATCATCAGCAAATTACCATAAATTACCTACATGAGCAGTGCTCAGAGTAAGCACCTGTAGTTATTTAAAATTAATATATAAACTTGTCATTTAAATAACTGCAGATTCATAGTTAATTGATAGCAATCAATCTACCATGTGTTTCCGAAGCTCTGGCAGTAAGTTTAAAGCGGTGACAGTCTAAGAGGAGAGTTGGGCTCCTTGTTTCCATAAGAAATAAACTGCACAGGATGTATTCATTAACGTACAAATAAATTTAGGAGCAGGAGGCTGCAGAAATATGTTTAGGCCAGCGATGGTTGTGACTCATGGACCCAGCAGTGCCCACGATCCAGCCCCCTGTTATCCCAGAGTGCTGGAGCGGTGCTTCCTCTGTTAAGAAGTGAAGAGCATCAACAAGCAGCAGCCTGTGGTGGTTTTCCTTTCGACTCCCACTGCTGAATGAGGGTGTGAAAGATGCCCAGCCCTTCTCCCCAGCAGGTGCAGCCTCTCCTTGCCAGGGGCCAGGGCCAGGCACTGGCAGCTGCTTGCACAGGAGCACTGCACATGTAGGGTCTCTCTTGGTAGTTGAGAACTCATGGTTTATGTGCCCCATGATACCTTCCTGTATTCTTGTATACGTATGTCCATCTGGATCTTTCCTTTGGGTCACAGAACCCTACTGGTTCCCAGAATACTCAAGAGTTCACCGTGTGAGTGCCTGCTGTGCTGCACAAACGTGTGAAATGTAATGGGAGCATTTGCAGATCCAGAGCAAGGTCAATTCAAGTGTTTTTCTGGCCCTTCAGTGGAGCAGTCAGAATAACTCCTGGATATGTGTGAACGGGCCAAGGCAAACACATTGACATTTTGTTAATGGAAGGGACTATTAAAATGTCAATGAAAATGTCACACTTAGATTCCCATTGGGACCACTTCAAGTAAATTTAGGGCCATTTAATGGAGTTTTATTCTACTGTTAAAGGCAAACACTTGGCTCTTTAAAAACTGTTAAGACAATTCAGAGCAAATGTTGCTCATGGATGTGGCAAAGAGGAAAGCAAGATAAGGCAGCAGGTGTTTAAAGGTGTGTGTTCAGTGCTTGTTTGGTTTTGAGGAGGATGGGGTAAAACTGAACAGCTGGGTGTGTTGGAGAATGAAGTATTTGCAACCAGGGTGCCAAACATGCTCTGGTGACACTGAGCATCCTGATACTGTCCTTTCCCATGTGTGCTAATACACATAAGGAATAACAGCTCTGTTACTGGTGGGAAATGTTCGTTCTTGGTTTATACAGAGCGCCAGAACTACTAATAACAAAGGTTATGTGAATACTTGTCTACTTGCTATGTAAATACCTCTCAATTTAAGAAATTGTCTATGAATGTTGAACTAATTTGTTTTATAATGAACTTGCTTTACAGGGGCTTTGAAAAACTTGCTTTACAAATTCAAGCCTGTTTTAGAAGGGTTCTTGCAGAGCCACTGGTGACTAATTACTTTTGATCATTCCTAATCCATACTCTGTTTGAACAAGTAACTATGATATAATAGGATTGTAGCCCAGAGGAGTCCTGTGTAACTTTTCGGGTGAAATGCACATGGTTTTACTTAAAAATGCTCATAGGGACTGACTCAGGAGACCAATGATGGGTAAGGTTTCACCTCTCAACCAGTAGTTTTTTTTTGAAGGTGATGGTTGTTACAAATGATCTTCTTTCCTTTTGTTCTTTCCAGTGGCAGCACTGCTGTATACTGGAGGCAATCCCTCTTGCTAATTTACCTGTGCAGCTTTCCTTTTTAAGCTTTATGTCCCCTAATATATCCACTCCTCATTGCCATGGATCTGTGTGCTCATTGTTTTTAAGAATGGAACTGATTGTTGCTGTACTCCAGATTATGTTTCCATGTGTATTTATGAAAACATTTTTAAAATCAGGCTAATCTTCTGATAGGGCTGTCATGGAAAACTGTCATATTTAGATTTCATTCCCTAGATCCATTATTTTGAGTTAACAGCATGTCTCTCTGTCCTTTATTTAAAAGCTGCTTGCACGACTTGAGGGCAGAAGTTCTCTGAAGAATCTTGAACCTTCTCTGTTTGCTGAGGAAGGATCTCCTGTTCATGGTAAAAATGTGTCTTTATCCCATTTATGGAAAAGCGTTGGTGTAAAAATATTCTCAGAGCAATATGACTGAGATAAGGATGCAAGATGATTTTGCCCTGGATCAGAATTTTAATCGTTGATGTAATTCTGTGCAAAGTAGATAAAGCAGAATAATGCAAAGTCACGATTTCAGACATTATTAAATGGGCTTTAAAATCTACTTTATGCATATCAAAACGCAGGTATGGGTGAGTAAATACCAAGCATGTTGGTCAGTTTGTTCTAGAATCTGTCATTAAACCTCTTGGGTTTTTTTAATCAGTGGTCTAAACAACCACCACAAAGTCATAACTGCAGAAAATTGCAAAGCACATGAGGTTCAGTAAATAGCAAAGAGTTCAGTGATACAGAGTGGTCTGGGAGAGTTAGGATAAGGGGTATGGGCAAACAGAATTTTTCAATAAAGCCAAGTCATCAAGCCATTCAGTCTTGGCCTGAAAAATCCTAACTATACTTAGATGGAATTTTAGAAGCAATTCCATTATGAACATAGGTACTTATCAGCTGAATGAGTTCACAGACAGTGTGAGGATCAACATGGCTCATATTAGACCTTCACTGAATAAATGACAATTTCAAATTGGAGAAATCAGGCAACCCCCCAATGGCACTAGTACCAGAAGTTTCAGGGAGATTCTTCTAGCAAGAAGTTTTAAGATCAAGATTGGATGTTTTAATGAGCTAAACAGCAATTGACACACTATTCAGGAAGTCAGGCTGGTTTTCCAGATTGTGTGCAATTTCATGAATTTCATAATGGAAGAGACAACACAAAATTAGAAATCTATAGGAGAAAAGGTACATGAATGACAAACTATAAGGATCATGGTGAGATACTACTGTTGTGGAATGTATGTATGAATGAGTGGATTTCATATGGCAAGTATGTGGCTGCAGTGGTCATCAACACCCTTGTCTCCAATTTGAATTTCCACAAATGTCCAAGGTTCAGAAGAAATTGCAGAAAAAGCAGTAAAAAGAATCAGCATAATTGGATGAGAGATGATATTTAGTCTACAAACACAGTCACTGTGACACTATTCATGTATTGTTTTGCAGCACTTGAGAATAATACATAGGGGCTTTTAACAGTATGTGATTCCTGCCCCAAAAGGTTCAAATGTGACATAACAAAGATAAGGGGCAGAGAAATACTGGTAAGCCAGTGCAAGTGGAGCACAGAAGAATATTTAAATACTCTCAATTTTTAAGTGTTTTGTTACCACAAGAAGAATTAAGAACCAGTAGTGAAGTTGGTATATGTTTCACAAGGCTCTCAAAATCTTAGTTTTCTAAAAAGATGAGATTTTTATGTTTTGAAAAAATACAGTAATAGAAAATGCTGATCTTTTAGTCTGGGGTTTGTGGGTTTTTTTAGTTGACTTTACACACAAGAAACAAATGTTTGAGACTAAACTGGCCATGTTCTGGTCAGTCAGACTTTAAGAAGCCTTTTAGGGAGTCAGTAATTGCCTGCAGTCCACAACATTATATTATTTTGTGTCAAATTATTTGCTTTGCTCTTAAAGCTAAGTAGGTTGTTGATGTCTGTCCAAGGACTGTTCCAGAACCTCAGTTCTAAGATGGCTGGAAACCTAAAATTCATCACTGGTTTGTCAATGCCAACACAGTCACTGAGCTTTTGAAGCACGTACATTTTTGTTCTGCTGTGAACACATGGTATCAATTATTACCCATAATTGGCCATGCTTTTTGGCTGACATTAATGAAGCTGCCTAACATATTAGCACAGATCTTTAGCTCTATATATATAAATGGACTTCACCTTTTATTAGTTTTTGCTTAGTCTTTTAATACCACAGTATTTATGTGAGCCTGTGTGTTATTTTGATGTGTGTTCTCATTACTCAGTCTTAAATCCCTGCTGAAGACCTTCCTCTCCATTTGCCATGAACTTGACTTTCAGGGGGTCACTGTGGAATGCTGTAACACATTGCCCATAAGGTCTGTACTGAACAGCTCTTAATCTAAAATGCTGTGATTAAAGCAATGCAAAGGCCTAAATTTAATTTTTTTCTGATGGTATTTAAAAACAAGTACATACATGAAGTTTCAATAAACTACCCAAGTGTTACATTGTAGTTAAGTGTTCGTTACATGGATGTCAGAGTACTATAAAATGGGTACAGGTAATATAGGTACTGCTGTGATATTCTAGCCACTGCTTCTAATTATGATGGACTTGCATATTTAAGAACACATAAGCACATTAATTACATACCTTTTAGGCTCTTTTGGAATGGAGCAAAAGTGACACAAGCTTTAAATAATCTTCCCCTATTGTCAGTCATATTTCTCTTGTGCCACTGGCATGAAGGAGTGGGTGTCAGTGTAAAGCTCTGATGTTCAGCAATAGCATGACACCCAACATTAACTTGGAATAAATATAAGACCCTTCTACTTCACTTATAAATGGTATAAATAACTAGTGGCAGCTTCTGCACATTATTGTAAATTACAAGCCCTGTAACTTCAAGGTATCATACGGATGATGTGAAATCCACGCAGTTATTGCTGAGTGTTCCAACAGCCTGTTTGTAAATGCCGTGTCAGAAAATAGTTAAACCAGCTTTTGCTAGTGGAATGATTACAGACACGAGTAAGGCTCTTCTCATTCGAAAGATAAATAACACTGAATTGATGACCAGGACTGAGCACAATGTTTCAGTTAAAAATATATTAGTGTTACATAAATATTTAAATTTATGCAACAGCATTTAGTTTATGCTGGTTCATAGCAGTGGACTATTGTTCTCTTTAGTCTGCCCATAGTGGGCCAGTTCGAGCTACCATGAGCCAAGCAATGTGTTGGGTGACTCCATAAAATCTACTTCTTAAATTCATCAGTGTTGAATTTCATATGAAATCACTCTGCTTATCCATCTCCATCTGTTAAATCTTCACAAACTTAAGTCTTTATTAACCCAATTAGTTTGTCTTCTCCATGTTTTGCCAAGTTAATGGAACATTCATCTACTGATATGTTTAACGTCTGCCAACACCAGTTCTAATAGAAAAAATTCCCATTAACTTTCTTCCATGTTTAAAGTGCCTGTTCCTACTCTCCCTCTCAGCCTGTTCTCATCCTGTGACAGAGTCTTTTTATTAATCCTCCTTTCAAAGTTATTTTGACATTAATGGCTGATGCTAATACTGATCACTCAGTTTCTTCTGTGACCTATTGTGAGGGTGTCAAAGCCTTCTTGAAAACGTTGCTGGCCTCACTTCCTCCTCTGCTGTGTCATGGTTTGTCTTCTCTGATCCAGAGGAATGAATTTCCCCTCTTATCTTACTTTAACAGCCTGGTTGCTAATTCAATGAAACCCTACATTTATAGATGTTGCTATAAATGGTTTCTGCTTTGCACCCGTTCTTCTTGTGGGCTGCCTCTTGGATAATCAGGAAGGCACAGAAATTCCCAGTTCTCTTGAGGTTTTCTTGCAGTCCAAGCTGTTACTCTTTTCAGAGTAACTCAAGTGTCTTGTTCAAACTACAACACAGCTGTGTATCTTGTTCAGCAGTGTTGAACAAACTTTGAGGGGTGCTTGGCTGTTTTGCTGTCAGTGTTTATAAACCACCACCACAAAAACTTCTGAGACTGATTTTTGTCATTCAACTTAGAATTTTTGCTTAAATAAGTTTATTAGTTCTGCCAATAATAAAATCTCATCCAATGTGATTCTGTAGCACATGGACATCCGGTTAGAATATCTTCACATGGGAAAAGTGGAGCTTTTATTTCCCAGAATAACTTTTTCAATCAAACAGGTCATATTTTGCTATAAAGTCAGGAGAAGCATATATATTGCATATTGGCCCCATTCAGTTACTGGTCTGGATTCAGAAATGCCAGTCAGGGTGGCACAAAGTCAGTGGCAGACAGATGATGCACTTTGTACCTTAACAAGAGGTTCTTTAAGCAGTTGGTCTAAAATACTTCAGTAGATGAAATATGAGGGAATGACCTACCCGGGACATTTAGGAGGAGTTCTTCCAAGCTGGTATGTCACCCTACCAGGGAGCAGTTATGCCCCTTGCAGAGGCTGTATGACAGCAGGGCAGCCACTGGCTGCAAGTGCCAGAGTTGGGCATTTGACCTTGGGACAGGAAGAGAAAATGAAGATTTGTGTCCCAGCAAGTGTAGTCGTCTTTCATCTCAAAAGTGGGGAGCCATTTGAAACAGCTAAGTAGAGTTTTGGAAGGCAATGAAGCTTTTCAATAAATTTCAAAGCATCAGAAATTCATAGAAATGGAATTGCAGTTGTGGAGCAGCAGGAATTTCATTATGGAGAGGCAGGCTGTCTGAGTGCCACGGAAATGTCACATCAGGTGTAAATTGCTTTTAACGCTTGCAAAGGATGAAGTAAGAGCTTGGTTTCTTCCCTACCACCTTCTGCCCCTCAAGCTGCATCTTGACATTATACACACTTGTGAACAAGGACATCCTCTGGAAGTTGGGCAGTGACTTGAAAAACCCTGTTAACTCAGGCAGGCACAAACATGTTTAAGGAAGGTTGCAATTAATTGTCTCCTCTCACATCCCCCTATGAAAAGCTGTTATGCCATTTGCACTTGCCAAGGCCATGGAAATCTCTCACCTTTCTGCAATTACAGTTGTGTGATTCTCCTTGCTGCATGTACCCTTCAGCCTAAAATCCAAAATGTCATAAATAAATAATCCAGAGTCTTGCTCAAGACATCAGAAGACTTTGGATAAGACTTTAGACTATCTTGCATTTACATCCAACAAAAGATCTGATTTCCTAATGAAGCATAATGCTGTTGTTAATTAACATTTTAAATTTATGTGATATGTATTTTACTGACCCACACAGATGAGGCAATTAGGCTGAATCCTTTTATGAACAGAGATCCTTTGCTTCCAACAGAGGTGTTGCCTGGAGTTGAAGGAATCTCTGAGTCCGCTTTGTCAAAAAAGCAGTTTTGTATTATGATCACCACAGAAGAATATAAGTGCTAAATAAACCTACTGGTGTTCTCTTCACCAGTCACAGATTCCTGTAGGTATCCTGTGACATGTGCAGGTACTGAACAAGTTTATAGCAGACATGAAATGCTGAAGGATGGGCTGTGCTGTAAAAATAGATGTGCCAAAATGACTTGAACATATTTTTTTTTTGTTTTGCTTGTCCTCTGCTTTTTTATTTATTCCTTTATTGTCTGTGCATAGCGTAGGTGGTTTCTTAGCCACTTCAGTATTGTATCCTTCTCTTATGCCTTCATCTACCTGTAATGATAGAGATGAAATCCAGTTGCCCACTTTTTGTTGATACTGGTGCCCTGGGTGCTGTTGGCAGAAGTTTTCAACCTTTGTTTCCCGTTGACTTTCTTGACTTTAGAGGCCTTTCTTGAAAATTGAAATGTGTCTCGGTAGATGTTAACCAGAATTTAAACAGTTTTAACGAATATCATACTTTCTAAAATGCATTTTCTAATTTGTGGAATAGTGAGTATTGGTTCAGTGGACACTGGAAATTGACTCTGGGCTATAAATGCCCTTACCTGACAATGTGCTGCTTTGTTTTTGAACAGGAGACATCATTGAATTCCATGGTCCAGAAGGGACAGGAAAAACAGAAATGCTCTATCACCTAATAGCCCGCTGCCTCCTTCCAAAACTGGGAGGAGGACTGGAAGTAGAAGTCATGTTCATTGACACAGACTACCATTTTGATATGCTCCGCCTGGTTACCATTCTGGAGAACAGACTGGCACAAAGGACAGAGGAAATGATAAAACAATGTCTGGGAAGGCTTTTTCTTGTGAACTGCAATAGTAGCACTCAGTTACTGCTCACCCTGTACTCTTTAGAAAACCTGTTTTGTGCTCACCCCTCGCTCTGTGTTCTGCTTATAGACAGTATATCAGCTTTTTATTGGATAGACAGAAGCAACGGTGGGGAGAGTCTTACCTTGCAGGAGATGAATCTGAAGAAATGTGCCAACTTTATTGATAAGCTTGTGAGACAGCACCACTTGGTCCTCTTTGCAACAACACAGACACTTATGCAGAAATCTGCAAACTCTGCAGAAAGCTTTTTCCCTTTAAAAGTTCCACATGAAACTGATACAGACTATAGACCATATCTTTGTAAATCATGGCAACAAATGGTAACCCACAGGATATTTTTCTCTAAGCAATGTAATTCTGGCAACAGCAAAGGTTTTACAGTCATTTCTTGCCACCTCAAAAGAAACCAGGTAGTAAAACGTTCATTTAGTGTTGCAGAATGTGGAGTTCAGTTTTAACTTCAGTTTGTTTTGTAAAGGTTTAGCAAATCTTGGTGCTTAAGGCCTGATTAACTCAAAGTAGATTCTGGTACCTGTAAAAGTAGCTGTTTGCTGCTGAGTGGTTAAGAAGTTTTGTCACCATTTTCTTAAAATTTAGTGAAGGACGGGGAATGGTAAAATTTTTGAATTACTGTAGGAGTTCAGTCCAAACTATAGAGGAATGTTGGCATTGCTTGTTTTTACTTAACCAAAGACACATTAAATTCCAAGTATCCTTCAGTAATCTAACCTGTGTGGTATGTGGCCAAATGCATTGATTGAATTTCTGGGTCTTGCTGCCTTACACTTCTCTTCCAAGCTCCAGAAGCAGGAGCCTGGTTGTCCGTGGAGAAGGCTACGAAGAGGTGAGAGTTCACTTTATAAACATTGGCCTTGGTTTATTCCCCACAGCCGTGAGCATATGAAATGCATTCACGACTTTGCCTGAAGAAGAGAATTCATTTTCACAGCCTCTGAAATAGTGGCAATCCTGACTGTGCTTCTCTAAGCTCACAGCCTCTCCATTTCTGTTGGCATGTTCTGGGAGGAGCAGGGATTGCAGGTGTTCTGACTCTTACAGACATCTGTGTTTGAAGAATCTACAGCTATCTCAAAAAAAGTAGCCTGATTTCCATAACTGAAGGAAAACTAAGGACCCAACTCTGGGTACCTGTGAATTTGTGCTACATGCAGCAAACAGTTTAGCCTTTGAAAATAATTTCAGTGCTGGTTATGGGTTGGTTTGTGGGAGGGAGGTTGTTGTTTGGGTTTTTTTAAATCATCCATGGACTTTTTTTTCTCTTCCCTCCCTCATTATTCCTTCCTACTTCTTTCCCTCCCCCCACTCTCTAAGAAATCCAGGAATGCCATGCCTCTGGTCTTTACCTATACGTATTTGCCACATGTAGAACATTTATGTGCAGGATTTGGCATGCAACATGTTGCAATTCTGGCAAAGAAGATTCAGAATTTATGGGAAATGCCCTACAGTTCTGGCAAAGAATACCATATTATTTATGAACCTAGAGTGCCCTTTGAAAGCTTCAAAGTGCTGTACAAGAAAGAAAATTGCACACAGAACATTATTTCATACAAAAACTTACATTAGCTTACAAATTCAAATTACTCAAACAAGGGGGAAATATCTTTCACAGCGATATTCGTTCAGTCATGTTGCACAGCACGTTTTATAGTTTAGATTGAACAGATTATTAAGAAAAAATGCATATTAAGAAGAAGTATCTAGCTCTTTTGAGTATCTATCTTTTGGAGCAAGATGCGTAAAAAACTCTGTTGTGAGACACTTACCTTTGAATTTCCCGACATCTGAGGCAGCTTTTTCAAGCTGAATGTATGTCTGGATTCCCAGCTGTGTATAGTTCATTTACTCTGTTGGGTTTCATCGTGTCTGTTCACAATAAGTTCAGTTTAATTATTCTTTCTGTAGGAAAACTTTTTTCCCCCTCCCATTTTAAACCTTCCATCTGATCACTTCTTCACGCCATCAGTTCCTTTACTGAGACACCAAGTGAACTTTGCCTTTTCAACATCTCCACAGAGCTGATGATTTTACAGACTCTTGTTTTGTGCTTCCTCTTCCATCAAAATAGACTTGCATAAGTACACAAATACATGAAAAATATACAGCAACCATTCAGCCTAGACTGGACCCAAGCAAGATGGTTTACCATGAGTAGACACTTCCACTAGGAAATTTTATAGAGGGCATTCTTAATTTTTTTCTTTAAAAGAATGGGAAGATTCAAGTAGAACTAGAGAACTCTGAAATGTGACAATTATAGGACTACATAATTTCAATTAGTAGAAAAACCAGCAGCGCCCTTTCTGTTGGAGAATACAGCTCCACTGGTGATTAACTGCTTCATAAAATCATATTTGCTAAAAAATATGCCTGAGAAAAAAACCAAAAACAATGGATATGTTCCGGCATTCCCTTCTGGAAAAAAAGCTTTTATACTATTCACAGTGTAGTCTGTATTTTGCATTGTACTATAGAAAAAATACCTAAATTGAAAGGAAGCCAAAGTTCTAGTTGATCAAAAAGAGCACCTCAGGAAATTTTGAAATTGCCCAGTTTTATTTTTGCTTTGAATGCAGACAGATTTTTTTAATTCTCTGGTAATTGTAATATTCATGCTCTGCACATTTGTTTTAGCTGTATAGCAGGCCTAGATTTCTGAGGTGCAGAGCATCTGCATATGCCTGTAATACTACAGGAAGGATAGTGAGTATGCAATCTGGGAGTGCACTGACCTCAACCTCTGCCAAAATTATGCCATTTGGAAAAATGAACCTGTAGGATACAATTCTAGGAACCTGGGAAGCAGCAACTTTGTTTGTACCTTAACGCACTGTGGATATGAAAAACGGAGTTAGTAATTTTTTAAATGAAGAATGTGCTCAAAATTTTGTAGGTTGTAGTTAGCGGAGAATGCAATTTGTCCTCGTGAGCCAGGAACAGTATTTTAAATGTAGAATTATACTTAGTATATGCTATTAAATGCAGATTCTCCTCTCTCACCCAGACCTAAGTTACCGCCCCGTCTCCATCCCACTGTCTCACCTGGAGTGCCCTGTGCTGCTGCAGCTCAGACTCCCAAGGAGGAAACTCATTTTGGGTTAGTAGGTTTGTGCTGCTGGAAATCAGCCCTGCAGAAGAGGATGGAATGCATGTATTCCTAAAATCTGATGTAGCCAGGTATTTCTTAGAAATTAAAATCCTTTCATGTCAGTGCCATTGTTCTTCAGCTCAGTGTGGTATGATTAAGGCTTTTGTAGGCATAGAAACTTTTTACATTCCTTAGAATTTTTGTTTGTTGCTTCATATGAACCATGGAGTTAAAGCAACAAGCTTGAAAGAGGAAGGAACTAGTTCACCCTTTTTCCTCATCCTTTTGATAATTCTTAGCAAAACCAAATTAAGGTATTTTGCAGGTTTTATATTTATTTCAATTAAAATAGTATTTCTGTGAACATCTGGAAAGAAAATGTGGTTTTTTATATTCAGTAAAATTTCTTTGTATTCCTAGAATTTTTATAGAGCAAATAAAATACAAATAACAGTTTGCTTGGTTTAAGTTCGCACTTGCACATAAAATTCAAATTTCCCTTTTCTTACTTAACTGATTCCAGCCACTTAGTTTCCCCTGGAGTTTGGAAATGGCAGAAGATAAAGGTTCTCCTGTGGAAACACACCTGCAGTTTTGTTTTTGCTGGAAAGTAGTGGGCAAAGGTAGAAGAGCTACCACTTTGATGGCTGCTGTATAGAAGGTCTGGACCGTGTCCTATAGAGGAACATGACTTTTAACTTATTTGTGGCTGCTCTAATAAAATGTTTCTTGACCCTCTTTATTCAAATGTATTTTTGATATGCAAATATCATAATGGGGCATTGGGCAACATCATTTTGCAAGCCTTTTGCCAAATTTAGTACCCACCTCAGGAGAAAGCTGTGCCATAGCACCAAACTTCAATTCGTGTAGAAGAGTGCAGTGAATTCTCACCTCAGTGTAAAAGCTGCAGAGGGTTGTGATGTTTCCAACAACTACACAGTAGCAAAGGACTTGTGTGTTTCATGAAAAAAGGGAAACACTTGAAGGGCTTGGAAGACTAGCAATGGAAGAAACTTTCAGACAGGTAAAGGACCATCAGTACAATGTATCTTCATGATCTTCTGAAGGGAGAACTCTGATGCCCTGCAGCAGTCTCTGAAATCAAAGGTCTGGCCATGCCTGTGAGTGAAAGAAGGCAGCAGAGTGGCACTGAGCTATGAATAACATGGATATAACAAAAAGACCCCTGAACTGTTCACGAATGTGTCTAGCATGGTAATGCTTTCAAAGAGAAAGTTGACCATAGTTGACCTGCAGGTTCTTCCCACCTGGGACTGTGGATTCTCCTAGGTTTGTTTTATACCTTATTTATAATGGAAATATAAAACCCTGCTTCTCTGGACCCAGGAGGAATTAAATGTAAAAACAGACTTCCTTTTTTATGTTGGAGTTTTTTCCCAGCTCTAGGCACCTTCCCAACAGTCAGCACTGAGCTCCAAAGCATTCTCACAGCTTTCTGTGGCAGGCCCAAGATTTACTGAAAGTGGGAGTTTTCTCCTTTGCTGAGAGTTAATGTACATGCTCTTTATTACCAGTGCAGCCTGGGCTACCCAGCTACGGAAGATTGTGCCCACATCGCTGTAACTGGTACACAGCACTGGAGACTCGATCTGTTTGCAAGCAGGAGTAATGTCGCATCAGAACAGATGATTCTGAAGAATCATGGCTGTGTCTTCCTTGGGAGAAGTTTGGCAGTCTTCCCTCTGCTTTCCCACCCTGCCTTGCATCCTGCCCCAACCAACTGGTCGGTGTACCTGTGTGGGCTTCAGTGCTCAGGGATGGTGGTGACAAGATGTCGCTGTCTTGCCAAATGCTGGTGAACAGCCACGTTCTGGATCTTGGCACTCTCGTACTGCAGGAGTTGGCACAACCACTATAGTTGTTAATTTAAACCATTTGCCAGGCTTCTTTCTCATACATCTCACTGGGCCTGTGCTAAAGACCTCCCAGCCCTGGAGGGGGGTAGGAAAGAGGAGAAATCTTGGGGTTTGCATGTAAGAAGGACAAGATTTTAGGCCATTGCTACAAAAAGAGGCCAAGCAAGGTCATGAGGTTCCTGCAGTGGCAGAAAGATGTCAAGGCCTCAAAGGTGGCTTGGCAAAGGTCAAGGAATAGATTTCTGCATCTCTCATGAATGGGTGAATAGGATTTTTGACTATCTGTATACTCTTACTGCTGCGAGAGAAGACCATGCTATGATGGGCAGTGCTGTCTCTGAAATGCATCTCAAAAACCCTGCTCAAACTCCATCAGTGACAGTTCTGTCTCCATCCCAATTTCTCCATGGACTCCCAGCCTCCTCCTCCATAATGTAGCATTGCTGCAGCGACCAGCAATCATCATCAGTGATACTGTGGCATTGTGTGGGCATTGTCATGTGGGGCAGGTTGGAGCCACACATCCAAACTTCAGCAGTCCATGGCAGAGCCAATATGATGACACTGGTCAGTGAAAATACAAGTCCACACCCTTTGAAGGGCCAGGCCTCCAGCTGCAAACCCATCCTCTGAACTTGGTCAGCACTTCAGTAGGACCATCCCTGAGCCCCTAGCTGACCCTCAGTCTCTGGTGCTGTGTTCACCAGGTTCATTGAAGAATCTCTTTTCACAGAAGTGCACAACTTCAAGTTTTATCCCACAGTCACAGAACAAACCTATACCACATTTGGACCATGCAATGAGTGAGTTTAGAAAGTCAGTGTACACTAGTGGAGGTAACCTACATGCATCAAAGCGAGTTGGTTTCTGCTCAGTAAAATCTTAGGAAGTTTTATCAACTCTTGCAAAATATTAGCAGAGTGTTTTTCTGATCCAGTAAAGAACAATTGCAGAAGCAAGTAAACAAGATACCACATGAACACAACTTGCTGTAAAACAGCATTAGCAGAGCCAAAAAAAATCCCAAAAATGCACATATTGGTATAGCAGTGCAGTATGATGCCATTTCCTAACTGGACTTCAGTGGGTTGCAGTCTGAAGGCGGACCATGGACTGCCCTGCTGATGTGAGATGCAGTGCAGTGGAGAAACAGCCTGAGACCACCCCTGAAGTGATGGAGGTTTCTTCAGGTTCAAAATAGGAGAGTCTCCAAAGTAGAGCACAAATGGGAAAATACTCTGGGGTATAAAACTGAAGAGGATTTTATAAAAATTGTCTGTTACAAAGCTGAATAATGAATAAGAGCTTGTTAATTTCTCATTCAGCAGGGCTATCAACTCACATAGCCAAACCATCAGTGGCTGGGTGTTAATTACTGCCCAGACTGAGGAGGAAAGTGAGAGGGGAAGGGGTAGAGAAGAAAGAAGGCTGTTTAGGGAACTCCTCAAGGCTTTGCTGAAACATTGGAAACAGGAAAGCCATATGGTTATCAAAAGTTGTTAGGCAAAGGGCTCCGTTTCTCTCCAGAGCCTGTAGAAAAATGCCCTTAGTGGCAAGGAATGGCTTAGCTGGAAACAGCAGACTTTGAAAGGGTTTGGAGTTTGCAGGAGCAGCCCATGGCCACAGGCAAGAAGAAAACCAGGCTGGAAAGGAGACACCAGCAGAGCTGCAGTTCTGCTCTGAATTCTTCTGAGCCAGTCCTGGTGGAACAGCACATATTGCCACTCAGAGCTCCTGTCATAGCTCCTTCCAGCTGAGATGGGACACCAACCCATTCTGGGAAGTGGGAAGCTGGTGGGAGGCCACTCTGTCCCCATGGCTGCTAAGCAGTCTTGCCCATGATGAGCAGCATTCACTTACAAAGTCATGTCTGAACTTTCCCTCATCCTTTATTTTAATGCCTTGATTTAGTGGCTCTGCAGTGATACTCCTGCCACTGCTTGCACTTTGATTACCATATGCATCAGTGCCACTTTTCTGACAATAAAATCACATTTTGTGAAATTATACAGGTGCTTGTATTTTCACCCATCAGAAAAAATGATGCTTTTAATAAAATTTATGAATCCCCTAAGCAAATGCTATAGACCAGTTGCATAGGCAATGAAGTTGCAGAAGCCAGGAATTTGAATAGCCCATGCAGTTAAAGGAAAGGGCTGCCCATCTTTAAAATCCATGGAGGCATTCCAAATATGATTATTCTGCAATCCTGTTCACAACAAATCTTGCTGGCTGACACTACGTGACCCTTCCCATTGATTGTATGGCCTGCACAAGCACTCTGAGCATATTAAGCCTGAAGTCCCTGCTGCAGATAATAACTTAAAGATCCCAGTCCCTTGAGCAGACACAAAAAAGTACTTGCTAGTACAGTTGTCAATTTTGTGGAAATGTCCTGCGGGATTCCATAAGCATCCTAACAACTGGCTGAACTCTCTCCTTTGCTCCCGCAGGTGTGGTTAAATCAAGGAGCAGTCAGCGATAGCTGGAGGCGGGCAGGGCTCAGCTGCCTGCTGCCTGCCAGAGGGTGCCCATAATCCATTGCTCAGTCTCCCAAAGGCTCTGCTGGCTGCTAAATGCTCAGGAAAGGTTCCATCTCCCACCATGGCAGAGGAGTCAGTGAGGCCCCCCTGGACTCAGAAGACAAATCATAATGTGCCTGATTTTGATCATGCCACAGTAGCAAATCAGCCTTTCTCAGCAGTGGAAATAAATTTCTGACATTTTCGGGGTTTTGCTGGTTGCAGACCAGCTCACACTGATATCAGCAAATCACCCCAGTGACCCCCCAGCACAGCACAGCCCAAAGGAGAGTTTCACCTGGAGGCAGCTGCTGGGAGGTCCAGCACAGCTCCTGGACCAGGGCACTGGTCCTGCCATTCCTCCTGGCACAGGCAGAGAAGGCTCTGCTCAACTCTAAAGCACAGTGTTTGAATGTGGTGGCAGTGACTCCTGACCACTGTCATGGACTGCAGAAACCACCAAGGAAACCCCTTTCTCTCATACTGATCAAATCCCATAGCTCGGCTCGTGGCTCTTCTCTGAGAGGATTTCTGCCTGTGTTCCGTGTTAAAATCACTTGTTTTGTGAAGAAGCTCAAATGGTTTTGCTGCTCTGAATGAAGGACAGAGGTTGCATCCACCAGTGTCGGTGACACTTTACCCAACCCTCATGGCAGTGCTGGCCATGAAACAAATATTAACGAGAGCAGTGTAACAGAGCGTCAAGATTTCAAAACAGGTTTTTCTTTGTCTGTTGGTTTGGGTTTATTGCTGCTTCTAATATCTCTTCTAGGAAACAAAATTTCCCAATACTTCCTTTTCTGGTAAGTCATATAATGTGTGTGGTATCCTACCCACAGGAGATCTGAGAGGCCAAAGGCAAGAAAGGGACAATCCCTGGGTTTATTTTCTGGACTGAAGCCGTACTCCAGTTTGGGCTGCACATTACACAACAGTGTTGTTTCCCTCATGGATTGATCAAAGCTATCATGGACAATGGGAGAAGCAGGAGGGAGTACTTGAACACAGTGCAGGCAGAGCTGCAGACAGGTATTTAAATGAACACATGGGACATAAAGAGAACAGAATTCTGCAGGCTCTAAAAGCCAAAAGTCAAACTTTGAACTATTCCTTTTGAATTTACACTTTTACATATACAGCACGGCCAACTTAGAGCCTGAAGATGGAAAAAATGCAGACACAGAACAACAAGGCTGATTTTCGAGGTCTTTTGATCCTACAACCTGTTTTCTCCAAGAGGAAGATCTAGCCTCTAGGAAAATAAAAGTGACACAAATGAAAATAATTCTGTTAGGACAAGAAATCATCAAATATCAACACAATAGTTCAAAACCTTCTGAAAGCACAGTATTTAGAATTGGCCCTGGCTACTCTGTGCTCTGGAGGATTTCAGTGTCACTGTTGTCCTGTCATTTATTTGAAGCCAAACCCATTATTTCTGGGAAGCAGGTAGGCTTTCAGTCTCTCCAAAACCAATTCAGTATAATTATGGGGTAGGATGCGCTAAAACTAAAATGTTAATTCATCCACAGACTAAACCATGTATTTAGCTGCCTCTAGGACTCTTGTGAACAACAGCAACACACAGATAGGACAGAAGGCATTTCATCTTGCAAAGCCATCACAATACGAAAGAGAACATTCAGGGGGAATGGAGAAATCCTTCTGTTTAATGAAAACTGCATGCAAGGTACATTTTCTTGCACTGTGGTCTCCTGTCCCAGATTTCCTCCCTGTCTGAAATGCTGTGCCAAAGCTCAAGCAGTGAATCTATCCTTGCCAAAAGAAGCCTGCTGTAAACCAGAATAAATACAGTGGAGACTGGAGTGGAGAATGGAGCCTCATCTCATTTTGGAATTGCCTTGTTTCCCCACAGCTTTCCTTCTCACCAATTCATTGGTCTTGATACTGAAAAGCAGACCTGGATAATCCTGGGCAGGGTGACATGAAGTTTTGAATGCAGAAGAAAAGAGAGGTCAGAGTGTAGTCTTGATACAAAGAAACAAACTCCCCCAATCCCGTGCAACTGTACAAAAGCCTTAACTACTCCTGAATAAGGAATTGCTTTTTGGTCAATTTTTAGTTGATGGTCTTGGTTAAGTATTCATTTCTAATGCATCAAGAGAAACACAGAAGATGGCTGAGAATGCAGCTTGCCCAAACTTCTGCCATGAAACACAAAGCTTAAAGGTCTGTTTCAAGATGGTTTAGCAAACACAGGTCTAGAAGGCTTGAGTATAGGGTAGCTTTGCCAGAATAAGTGGCCTTTGCCCTAGAAATGGATTTGATAGGGCTGTACGCTGGGTTCATGTTCATCTCCAAGCATCACTCAAGTCACAGTGTTGCTTATTTGCTGGAAGTTTGTGTAACTGACATTCCCAAATGGGCCATTTTATCTCCAGAACAACCTACAGATTTAAATGCTAATGACTCCAGCATAACCCAAACAATAAACATATCAAAAAAACCTGACTTGAAACAATGTGAAGAAACAGATACAGGCAATAAAAATAGAAACATTTCCCATGTGAATATTAAAAGAAATAATAATAATTAGAGGCTAATAACTAACAGAATTCTTACTAACCCAGAGAAGCTATTCCTTGAATAAAAACTCATTACTCATGACCAGACTCTGGATATCTTGCACACAAGACTGCTTAAGTAATGCAGACCTTGTTCATTTTTATCCATTCCCTTTGTCAGGCCCCAGTGGAATTGTTTAATTTGGACTTAGCACAGAAGCCACCAACAGGAATGCACTGCCGAGAGTGCTGCTCTGTTGGCAGGACTCGGGGTTGTCAACGCAATGAAAGGATCTCAGCCACACGACCCAAGTTAAACTTGCCTCCTGCCAATCTGCCACATGCTAAATTCCAGTAAATTGCTTAATTAATGTAACGAATGCAAACTGCACTCTAGTCTGCTCTATAGGTAGCTGGAAACACCCTCTCGTACACAAGCAACAATGCCTTGTCTTTTAGCTGTGTGGCCTACATTTATCTGTTCCTAAGTGCTCCTATGTGCATGCCTCTTGTAGATTTTTCTACTCCATTGTACAGAAAGGATTTCTGGTTAACTATTTTGGTAGCCTCATTTATATTCCCTATTTCTAGAAAGTTTCATGCATATGTTTAATGCATGAATAGTTCCAGGGAAGTCAACGGGAAAATTTATACCTTTAAAGTTAAGGGTGTGCATACATCTTTACAAAGTGAAAATGGACTTTGCATCTACACCTAAAGGCTTTCTCCAGCTGTGTCTGCCAGAACACACATAACTGAACCAGATTTCCAACACTAGTCCATTATTCCTCCACCTGGAAACTCAAAATCCACCATAAACTGTACAATCATTATATATGGCTGTCTTCTTTTTTCCTAACTCTTTCCCAGATTACTCAGAACATGGAGCATGAAAAAATTATTGCGGTGGTTAGGAAAGCACGTGCACAGGCAGAGCCAGTTGGTGGTGGCTGGGGAAGGACATCAGGCTGTGCTGGCCATGATTTTGTCTCACGTTGTGATTCAGAGGCCTGTAGTGGTTCCCACAGGCTCACTGCACAGAGGGGAGTGTCCTCTAACCAGCCTGTGGTGACTGACACTCACTTCCAACTTGTTCTGGATCAAAATCCATGATCTAAATATCTCTCCCCAGTCCCCTGTACTCTTCATGTCCTGGTCACTTGGAGCCCCTTCCCATCCAACACGGCAGTCATTGTGCTGATGGCTTAAGGCCACACTGATACTCTTGGTAAATATGTTCCACTCAGGAAAAAGTCTAACAAAGTATAATAATCATTGTCACAGATAAAAATGTAGCTGCATTTTCCCTATCTCAGTTTATTTTTCTCTCCTGCAAGGACGGGCCAGTCAAAGACTCCACAGAGTAGAATGTATGCTCAGTAGAAAAGCACAACTGCTGTCTACGTAACATTAAACTATTGAGTAGAAACAACATAGTTTGCTCGGTGATTGCATTCCCTCCCACTCTCACACAAGCCAAGAGGAGTCTCTTGTGTTTAGAGCCAGGGAATGGGAGACAAGCACTGGGCTGGTCTTGGCTCAGCTCAGTTTTTTGTTTGTGTTGGACACATGATGACACTCCCCTCATCAAATCCAAGGTCCTAAAGGCAATTTATTTTTGTTTTAAACCAGTAAAGGCTGTGCTTTCTTACAATCACACACGCTGGGGAAGGCTGCCCTGCTGACAAAGCAGCTGTCTGTCCTTGGGCTTCAGCTGAGGTGCTCTAGGTCCCATGGCTCCCACCCAAGGCAGGAAAGCACAGACACAAACTTTCCAACCTTTTGCTATCAAGCCAGCTATATTCCTGGTTTGGCAGTTACCACTCCCACTTCTCAGCCTTATTGGGCCCTTTCAGAGCCACGTGGACATGGGAATCTGCTCACACAGCCCAACTTGCAAGACCGGTGCCTCAATTTGTCACGCTCATATAATAAATCAATTTATTCTCTTTAACTAGGGGTTAGTCAGCAAACCCTTACTCATGCATTTCTCATACAGTAAGTCCCACTTCCTGGTAGGATTCGTGTGAATGCAGCTTCTGATTGTGGCCTTACCTTCACTTTAGGAGAAGCAGCAAGATGAGGTCGGTTTTCCTGAGATATCCATTCTCTTGTGACTCCTCCCAGCTGATACAGACTTGATTTTTCTACCCATGATGAAGAGTTATTGGTTGCAATGTGGAACCACCGTGTAGGTAAGGAATATTGTCCTCCAAGCAGCTGGGCTGGGCTGGGCTGGGAGCGAGTGGCCAAGCAGCAGAGCGGTGTTTCATTTGCAGCCCCTCTCTCACCCCTGGTACATGTCCTGGAGGTGTTTGCAGAGGCTCTTTGTGCTGGAGCAGTCCAGGACACTTTCCCACTGAGCCGTGGGAGATCTTGTCTGTCCTTCTAGACAAACAGGTTGTTGTGGTAAGCAGCAGAGGTCTATCAGCAGTGGCATCTCTCGGTCTGCCCCGGCGGGGCCGCGTGGGAGGGCTATTGCTGGTTATCAGCACCAGCAAAGGTATTGCTGCAGTTCCCTGTGCCCCCCTGGCCCTGTTTGAACCCCTGCCTGAACTCAGGCTCAGGCAAGAGAGTTCACAAGTGGTCCAGAGCAGGGCTTGGAGCAAGAGGACAGTGGCAGGGGTCCCTTGGCACTGCTCCTCCCAGGCTCTGGATGAGGGACTGTAAAACCTCCAGGCCTGTGTGCTCAGCCTGCCTTGTCCAGCTTTAGGAGGAATTTCAGCTGTGGAATAATTTCTCAAAGGAAGTGTCTGCCCATGAATTAATGCCTCTAAGAACTAATTATTGGGTAAACTGTATAAACAGTCCCTGGAGTGCCTCTTCAGTACTCAGCTTTTGGGCTCAGAACAGACTGAGCAGGGAAGAGCATTTTCAAAGGACGCTCTGTCTGGCCAAGCGATGATGTAGGTGACTCAGTGGTTTTCCCTCTCACAGCCTAAAAAGATGGAGAGGTCCATATGGTCATTTGGGGTGAAAATTTATAGCTTATTAATTAAAAAAGAAAAAAAAAAGCAAAAAGCCATCTAGGCCAGATGATAGATTCTAGGCTGCCATCCAATGTCAGGAAATGTTCCCCTCCCAGCAGGGGATCCAGGCTAAAAGGTTATTTAATACTTTCTGGTTGATTTTCTATTTGGAATAACTGCCTTAAATGATGAGTTTTGGCCTGAGAAACTGTTTGTTTACCTGGCACCTGAACTTCAGTGATAAACTTTAATGTCCTCCCCTGAGTATTCCCACAGCACACAAAGGAGATTCACACAGTCCCACTACCTATAAATCTGACCTTTCTAAAAAAAATAAGTCAGAATCAGATGTTGCTCATTATCTCTTCCAATTCCTATCTATCCATGAACTCCAGAAGTTTTAAAAGGTCTGCTTAAGCAGGTCTTCACTCCATTGATGGAATATACTTTAATATTTTATAGCTCTGACTTGCACTTCTAAAAGTACTAATTAATCTCACTAGATAAAAACTGGCACAAAATGGCACAAGTGAGAATAGCTCCATCCTTCCTCACAGCAATCGTGTGCCAGCTCATCTTGGAGCATGTAATGATTTACTGTAATAGTTTTAGGCCCATAATGGGGCCAATAACTGGCATCTGGAAGCTGTGAGGCTCTTTCCCAATGGATGCCATTCACATATAGTTATTTAATTAATTAACAGCTCCACTAGCATAAGCCAGTAAAGAGTCCATTAAAGTTTTTTTCTTTTTTAAATATCTTCCAAAGTAAGAACATATGCTGCACACTGCTTTTCCCTTGGAGAGTGCTTAATGTTGCAACCTGTTTATCTTATGACTGATTTTCAAATTCCACCTTAACCAGCTGCTTTTTGCTCGGCTTTAGGATTCAGCAGAGAGCAAATTGCCGAGTGCTCAGCAGGAGCAGTGGAATAACATTCTACCTGCATGTGCTCATTCCCGTGCGAGGTGCCAAACCCCTGCAATGGCTGCCTGGCTGCCTCTGTGCTGTTCCCAGACCATACACGTGATGCATTTTCACTTGCCTATTCCTCTGCTGAAAAAAAACAAAAACCAAAAACCAACCAAACAAAAAAAATCTAGGTGTGGAGTTCATTTGGAATAAGGAAAAATATCAGTGGGAAAACAAACCCCAGCGGACACTGGAGGGAGTTGGTCAAGTTTGTAAAATGCATTTGAGGGCTCAGTCCCATGTGAAATGTGGAAAAGCTATCAGGGGCCATAAAGCCAGCAAGGATGGATTTGGTCTGGTTACAGTGCCAAAGGATTTTGCTTCCCAAATGAGGATTCCTATTCCTGAGGTGCAATTAAATGCAAACCAGGTCCTAATAGGTGCTGGTCTGCAATAGAGTGAAGGGCTTGTCTGCAAGCCTGGCCCCTTCTGCAAGGAGCTGAAGTAGGAGATAAAAGCAGCTTCCCCTGGCACTGCCCTGGGCACACGCATGTGCAACATGCAGCTCCAGCCTGGTGCCACGCAGCACACGAGATCTAAGGAGCTGCCCCATAAGGACACAGCAGACATGAAACTGGAGAAGCTCTGACAAGACAGGAATGTCATTTTGCAGTGATTGTCTAAGCCCTGCTAACGTGGCAGGGCACAGCATTAGCTCCCTGGTACTGGATTGTGATATATAGGACATGTCAAAAGTTACATAATCCTTGATGCAGAATCCTTTCCTCTTCCCTGGCTGTAATGTGTTGTGTCGTTCCTCCTCCTGCTCTCCCTCCCACTGGCCCACAGCACAGCCTTCTGCCTGTAAGGCTTTTACCGTGGTGTGCTGCAAGGCTTTGGAAAAACAGCAGAGCCCTGGAGCAGCTGTCACCCAGAGCCCTTCAGCTGGTGCCTTGTCCCTGTGATCCACCATGGATTGTCCAAGGGCTGCCAGAAACCCAGGGGAAGCCAGTAAGAGCTGGGTTTGATACCATCGTCAGAGAGATGTCAGGTTTGCTCTGTCCAGATGTCAGGTATGGACAGTGAAGAGCCGATCTTCTTAACTATGACATTTCGTGCTCCTCCCCAGGTAGAGCCTCAGGCCTGACAAGCCTGAAAAGATAGGCACCCAGCTCACTTCCAAGTCCATCGGGTCCTCTGAAACTGCTCTTCAGCCTAAACCCCCTGAAGCAACCAGTCTGTCAGGGCTGCTGGGTCATGGCAGGACCTCAATGGCAGGGTCTTCCTTCTTCCAAATGGTAACGGCAGTCGCTGCTGCCTCAGAGACAGAGCAGGGACTGTAGAGGAGGTGGTTCCCACTTTGAGGCAGTTGCTTGATGGGCAAAGCACTCTCCAGGAAGCAGCACATGGACCAAGTTCCTTCTCCTGTAGATAATGTTCAAACACGCATTTTCTACTTTCCTCAGTGGTGCCTCAGCCCCTGGGATAACACACTCACCCCCTGGGATAACACACTCACCCCCTGGGATAACACACTCTCCTTGGCAGGAGGAAGAAGGGACACTGCCTTCACTATTACTCATGTCTGTAGGACCTGTAAACTGAACAAGCTCCATCAGAAGTCCCTGAAGCAGAGGCCAGAGCTCAGGATCTCTCCTTCCAGGAGAGTGCCGTAACCAGTAGGCCATGCAAGGTCAGCTCAGCTAACTTCACATATTAAGTATCCAAGTACCTACATGTCTCCCATAGGCAGCAGGGAAACAGGCATTTCCTGTCCTGAAAGAAGACAAATATCTCCCTTGAGTTCCTTTTCCTCCCCACTGACTGTATGTGGAGCCTGGGGTGACTAACACGGTCTTTGAAGTCCAATTGTTCAATATCTATATCAGGGCTGATGAGTTCTCCCTCTTCTCCCTCCAACCCTTCCCTGTCTTCTCTTTCTATCCCAGTAAACCTTTCATGTTGCCTCAGCTCTAACATGAAGATGTCGGAGCACACAGTTATCCTAATCCCTTGCAGAACTGCCAAGAGTTAGGGGTTGGAAGGCTCACCATGGAACTGTGGGCTCGAACCATCTCCTGTGACCCAGCCACCCTCTGGCATAGGAGGTTCCTAACATTTGGTTTCCTTTCCCAGTTTATTTTAATAGAAAAGACTGACCACTTCTTAGTTCTCCACAACAGATGCTGTAGACACCAATCTTCTGCAAAGAACTGTAAAAAAAAAATTAACATGGTAACTAATACCCCATGGGTGCTCTGTGGGTTTTTTTGGAAAGCAAAGCAACTATAGCCCTGTTTAACTGTCTGCTCAGTTTTACTGATTTATCCTGCTCTAATACTCCAATTAATATACTCTTTAAATGTGATTTAGGCTTACTACTACTTGTCTCCAAAATATTATAAGCACCCCACATGAATTCAGGTTTCTTGATTAGTGTGCATTGACAAATGCATTTCCTCAAGGTGGAATGAAGGTTAAGTACATATACTGGGAATTTAAAGTAAGACACCTCTGATAGATTTTGCAACTAAAGTAAGACCCTGCAGCAGAAAATCCAAAGCCCTCATACCTGAAGTTCCACCTCAAATCCAAACCAGTTAGGATTAGAATCATAGAATCATAGAAAGGTTAGGGTTGAGAGGGACCTTAAAGATCATCTAGCTTAATCCACTAGACCAGGTTGTTCCAAACCCTGTCCAATCTTGCCTTAAACATTTTCCGGGATAAGGCATCCACAGCTTCTTTGGGCAACCTGTTGTGGTGTCTCACCAATCTCACTGTAGCAAATATATTTATTCCCTGGTAGAGTTTATTTCATAAGAAAAGAAGAGATTCTACCATAAGCCTCAAGAAAAAGATTTGACCAGCTCCAGCCATATATTTTGACTTCTCCAAGATAACAGACAAGTCCAAAGACCTACTGTGGGACCTTTGTGCTGACTTCGTACCTCCACATCCAGCCTCTAGACCAACCTTCCATTTTTTGTCTAAGTTTGCAAACACATTAGACTGCACTTGTGAAAATATTCAGATGTTCTTTGCTTCTCCGCTGTGGAAGAAAACTCAATTCACAGCCTGAGAACACCCTGGGATGGAAACACAACGGTGTGATTTTCTGTTTCCAGGAGTGTCGCTGGAGGATCAGTGAGTATCATTAAACCACACGACAGAACTTTCCCTGTACATATGCTGTATAATGTAAAAACACTCAAAGGATTAACAGCAATCAGGGATATATCTCTAGCTGTGCACACACAGCAAATCTACAAAGAAGGGATTAGAGATGTAGGATATGAACCTGCAAGGAAAAAATACAGTGGAGCCAGAAATGAAGTCATAAGAGAAAGGTTATTCCCATATTTGTAAAATTTTACACAAATCCTTGTGTTCCATGATGGCTTATTTGTATTGCAGCAATATGTAGAAATCCCTCAACAAGAGATCAGTCACAAGCTGCTGGGTTCTGTACATGCTGATCACAAAAAAGAGTGTCTGCCCTGGAGCTTGCAGGCCAAGAGCTATTTCTTGCAAGTGCATCCACATGGTTGTACTGTCGATGTGTGGAAACCCAGTCCCAGGCATTAGCCCTGAAGAGTTATTTAAATAAGAAACATCTTTATTCTTTCTATGCTCATTGTTAAAATAAAACACCCTTGTGAATTTTAGCAAGATCCACGCACTCCCTGGCTCACTTTACTACATCACCCTCTTATCTAGAAAGTTTTTCCTAATGTCAAACCTAAATTTTATTAGCTGTAAATGAAGATGGTTCCTTCTTTCACTATCCCCCAGAGAGCATGGGGAGAGATTTATCACCATCCTCCTTACAATAAACTTTAACATATTGCAAGATTTTTATCACAGCTCCTCTTTAGACTCTGCTGTTCCCAGACTAAACAAACAATCCTTTCAACATTTCCTCCTGGGTTGTTCCTTCTACGCCTCTGATATTTCTAGTGTCTCTTTCCTGGACTCTCTCCAGTTTGTGTACATTTTTCTTGCAGCGCAGTACCCAAAACTGGACACTCTATTCCAGCTGAGGCCTTACCGGTGCCAAGTGGAGTAGAATAATTATCTCCTATGTCTTAGGTTGCAGTCACACATCCTGTTCTGCCTGCAGCTGAGCTGGGTGAAAAGTTTATTTCTTTTCACCCACTCCAGCTGCTTATCACCACCCCTCAGCTGCAGGCTCTCCCCCTCCCAGGTCAACTGCATAACTGCCGGAGTATCCCTCCCAAACACAATCTGGGTAAAGGATCCAGGTTAGAGGCAGTAATTCAAACAACAGGGCTTTTCTGAGCTCCTGTTTAACAGATCCAGGTAAGGCTGAGGTATAAGCAGACGTGAAGAAACTGAAACCTGAGGTGGGAGGAGATGATGAGCGACAGTGTTAGGGACAGTGGCTTTTGCTGCTGGAGGAACTGCAGCCAGAAAATTGTTCTTATACTCAGACTTTTGTCCCCTCTGCACCTCCAGTACCTCCAAATGCTGCTGCTCAGCTGGGAGATCCTCTTTTTATATTTCTCCTCTCTAAGTTTTGTGGTTTACACTTAATCATCAGGCTGATTTTATAACATTTCCCTCCCTTTTCAATGCCCTTCTAAATTCAGATTTTGTTGTCCCGAGACCACCGCAAACAGGTATTTTGTAAGCACCTCCCCTGTTCTCACACACAAGGTGATTATGAGAAGACAAAGAGAACAGTAAGGTCTGGCCAAAAAGCTGGCCTGGTGTGGCAGCAATACCTTCATAGGCATCACCCACAGGTTCTCACCCACTGCTGCACCCACTTGAGAGTGACAAAGGTTTGTGTCTGCTCACAGCCCTGCACAGAACAGGCTCATAAGGCTGACCAGTGTCACAGTGCAAATTCCTGTTGCTTTCCTCCACTTGCGCTGCCTACAGAAATCACCAGGCAGGTGCCCATGTGGCCTTTTCCCACTGGCAGGAGAAAGAGGTGAACAACTTGAAAGTGCTGCACTGTTTAGACTGGAGATGAACCTTTCTTTTCCTAATCTGTGGCTTCTGCAAAGGTGTGATGGAGGCCTGAGTTGGGTGCTGATCTGTCTTGCAGATTTTCTGCTCCCCTGAAGAACAGAGTTTCATGCTCTGAGGAATGAAGACCTGGGAAAACACCAATACTGCAGAGGACTGAGGGCATTTCTGAACCATCCAGGACCACCAGATACAGTGAGAACATTTAGTGACATCATGACCCCAAGGGACTCCCTCCCACAGCTGATGTTTCCTTCTGCTGTTTAGACAGAATTATACCTGTTTTGCTTTATTGCCTTCAGCTCTGGGCATACCTTCATCCCACCCTTTTCTTATCCACGGAACCTTTCCCTGTCCATCATTCCCTTTCTCCCCCCTTCTTGTTTACTTTCTATCTTCTTCCATTGAAACTTCCCTCCAACAGCTCCCTTGTGTTCTCAGGCTCCTCTGTGCCACCTCTCTATTCTCCTGGCACCACCACGGCCCCCATTAGCCGCAGGCACAGCTGTGAGGACTCTGTTCATGCCACAAACCCTCTCTGTTTTCTCAGGCTCTTTGGAAGCAGAGGGTTAGGTAGTGTGAGCTGATGGCAGGGCGAAGCAATAGCAGTAGAGATGAGGTGAAGTTCTTGTTCTGTCTTGAACACAGACTGCCAATCACACCATAATAGATGGTGGTTCTAGGCAGGGAACAGCTTTTCAGTCCACCAAAATTAGACCATTAAATGGAATTTCCTCTATGGGCTAATCAGGATTTGAACCCATTTCTCTGGAGATAAAAGGCACAGCTCAATCTCCTGGTCTGAGAGGTCATCTGGAATACAAATCAACTTTCATGTATTCATTTGAAATGTTTTTATGTAAGGGATATATATGTATATTTTTAATCTGCTTGTTAGTGCCTTGTGCCTAAACTGGAGCTGTGAAGTGACTTTTTCTCACTAAAGGCTAAATAAAGTACTGTACTGTTTTTATAAATGTCCTAAGCTTTGCCAGAAGGCTGGCAATGAAAGAGGCTGGCAGGAGACAGGCACTGTCTCTGTTCTGTATCACGGAAGTAAGCCCAAGGACACCGGCCAGTGCCTCCCATCCACGGGAATGTGACCAATTAACACGCAGATGATGTCATTGGATGGCAAAAGCACTTCCCTCGCAGCTCTCCCTGCTCTGCCAGCTCCAACCTTCAGTGTATTTTCCTCAGTCTGGTCCATGTACTGTAATAACTAAGTCAACTGGAAAAAATATTGAAGAAAAGACTGAGGAAAAACAGAGTGTAGGGGCAGCTGGAGCCAGCAAAGAAGGCACACTGAGAGCTATAAAGACGCTTTGTGCAGCAGCTTCTCTCAACTTCAGGATATTTAGTTCCACAGGAGTTGGAGAAGATGGGTAATAAGCTGGCCTTTATTTTAAGGGATATCTCTTGTAGTCTCAGCTGCATAAAGATCAGTCTTTGGGCATGTGGAAACAGTGCTAACAGTATCTCTCTTTCAGTACCTCCTGCTGCTCACTCCATTGAATGGCCTTGGTCCAGCTAGAGAGGAAAAAAGCCTTCCATCCCAAAACAGTCATCAGTCTGAGGGAACAGAGGTGATGAAAAGAGGCTGCAAGTGATGAAGTGAAGTAATTATTTATAGAAAGATACATGACCACAGCACTCAGGTGCCTTCTCAGGAACAGGGCCCAGTACTGCTAATCCTGAACAGGAAGAAGATGTGCCTGTGCCTTCCCTGCCCCAAAACACCCAGAGCAGGCAAAGGGACAACATCTCTGGGCTTCATGGACATGAACTGCCCTGTCCACAGGGCCAGGGAGTACCAGCCTGGCTGTGGGTTGAGGCTGCTCCAAAATCAAGCCAAGAAGGTGAGAGTCAGTGAGGAATGTTGCCAGCTCAGACACAGCTGTGGCTTCACTTGGGCAAGGACCAGGAGTGAGGACCGGAGCCCAGGCAGCTCCAAGTGAAGAGGTCAATCACCAGTGGGACTTCTCCCAGCTCCTCTCACATGCTTTCTCCAGCAGCCCTTTCCCAGGTTGCAGCCACGCCACATCTGAGCTGGGCTGGAGCACTGGCAGCCAAACCCTCAGAGACGGAAAAAGGTTTAGCAGAGGCAGCCAGTGCACCCAGGGTCTGCATGTACCTGTGCAAGTACTCACAGGAGTGGCCCACAGAGGAGACCGCTCCAAATAAATCAGGAATCGAGACATCCAGATGGAAAAGCCAAGACATACAAATGGCCACGTGTGTTTTGGGATATTTGCAAATTGCTCTTGCCTTACTGTGGATCAATACATGCAGTGCTGATTATGCTCACATAGAAACTCAAATTGTCTTTGTGTGATTGTGAATCTATACATGCAGTGCTGATAGTTCATGGGCACAAACTCTAACTGATCCTGTGTTATTGTGAATCAATATATGTAGTGCTGGTTACACCCATCCAAGTTCTTACATTTTGTAGCTGATGGGTAGAGCCAAGCTTTGAGCATGGATAGGAAGGAGAAGCAGCCCTGCAGTCACTGAGCAGAATGTCCCAGGGACCAATGTGTTAAATTGATCAAAAAAACAATCTTAAAATTTTACTTGGAAAGAAACTCAAATTAAAATTGCCTTGAATGTATCACAAGGGAAGGCAGCTCGCAGTGTTCTGTTGTGCTGGGCAAGCCAGCAAATGTTCACACTTCCTTTTAACCGCAGTCACCTGCACACAGTTAGGGAACATTTTTCTACCCTCATCATTTTGCTCCTAGGCCTTTGGTTTTCTGTTCTACCTCCATTACAAAACTGGCTTCAAACCATTTCTCAAGTCCAATGTGACAGGGATGAAGAGCAAAGAGATGCCAGATTGCTGGTGGGGGCTCTGGCTCACTGGGACATCACTGGTAAGATGCTGTGCTAAGACTAAGGGAGAGCAAAGGAGCCCAGGTTTTTCAGATGGAGTTGGAAGGTTCCAGGGGACTTATCTCCGCCTTGTGAAACACTTTGCAGATCTTCCAACTGGTAAAATGTAAAGTGACACTAAGTGAAATAAGCTACTTTATAATTCAGCTATAAGTATCTTTAAGAGCCATATGACCAAATTCTAAATTGTTTAATAAAATAAAAGTTCTTCTTGTTCTAGAAGGGTTTTCTTTTTAATGGATACTTCAGATGTTCAGTTAAATGTATTATGGCCAATGTAATTATCATTTGCCTGTATCTCAAAATTGTCTAATCAAGCACTAGTGGGCTGAGCAGTTAATATGCACAAGTAGAGGTACTGAATTCTCTTCTTGTGGATTTCATCTTCCATTTCCACTCACCAGAAATAGAAAAAAAATGTGGAGACAAGGACTAGACTTAAGAGTGTAAGAGGAAAACTAGCAGGAAATAAACACAGGTTCAAAAACTAAAAGTAAGGTTGGGCATAATTTCATGGAGGAGGACAGGAGAGCAAATCAAGTGGAAATAAAAAGGAAAACAAGCAAAACCAACTACTTTTAGAATGGAAGTTTGCCCATGTAATGAAAGGGATTACATAATGTTTGTCTGCAGTAGTGAAGGGCTGAACTTGGTGACCTCAGATATCCTTTCCAGCTTCTCGGGCACACAGATATCATTTCACTGAACACAAAAGAAACACCTGACCCCACTTGCTTCTGCCACTGAACCAAACAATGTGGCTGTCTGTGGGCAGGAGGAGCAATTTATGTATTGAGTGCTTTTTTAGAAGGGCAGTCAGAGTTTATCCCTGCTCCTTAAATTCTGGATTTGGAGAGAATTTAGACACCTTAGTTCCAGAAGTACCAAAGACAGCACTGCCTAACCACCATCATTGCCAAATCCCTGAGGGGCCCTGGTCAGTCTCCCACCTAAGCTCTTCTGCAACCTAGATTTAGGCCAAATCCTACAAAGGACTTGAAAGATCACTGGAAGGGCACACTCAGAAGACACTGACAAGCAGAAACACAGTGATGAGGTGAAATCTCTGCCCATCTCTTTCACAGGGGTTTGGAGACCCGCTCAGGAAGCAGGAAAAGGGCACTGCAGGCTCTGCTCTTCTTGGTGCCACTGGCTGTTTCTCAAACAAGAGTGGGCCTGGGTCAGCTTGGCACCCAGTAGATGAAGTCCCTCCAGGGCCAGATCCCAAAGGACAGCAGTTCCCATGGGCAGCTTTGAGGTGAGGGCTGGAGCTTCAGGGAGGGGAGCAAAGGCAAACACAGCATTTAACACTAGCTGTATGCCCCCAACATCTCCTCCCCCTAGGAAAGCAGGCTGGCTTTTTGACTCACTCTCTGCATGTGAAGCTCAAATATCTAAGCAAGGTGACCTGGCTTGTCCTGCTGGAGTCAAGTCACCTGATTTCAGCGGCTGCGATGACTAATGGGGGCCTAAATTAGGTGGTCGTTTGTCCTGAGCTCAGTTCCTCAGCCCAAGTTCCCTGGTCTAAGGTGATTTGCAATTAACAGCACTGTGACTAACTGGTTAATAATAGTTTCAGATTTTGCTGCACTGATTTTACAAGTATTTCAAAATGCCACTGAGCTTTACCTTGCACTGCTTTTCCCTGCAGATGGAAGGAGCAGCCTCCACCAGCCCTGTGTACCAGGTATGTCTGTCAGCAGTGCTAATTCACCATAAATATTGTTTCCCCCTCTGTGAATGCGATCTCTGTCTCTCCTTCAGGAGGCAACAACCACACTGTGCTTCCCATTTCTCGGTGTAGCTGGAATTCAGCAGAATACAATATCCTTTCTTTGGTATTTTGTATTGTTACTTTTGTATTGCCATTTTGAGAAGAAATGGGTGTATGGGCTGCCTGCAGAAACTCTGCAAGAGCTGTTGTTCCTGCTGAGTTCCTGCTGGCAATGCAGAACAAGCAGGCTCCAGAGCCTCCCTCTCCCAGAGGCAGGATCCAGCCCAGCAGCTCCTGCACCTCAATATCCCCCTGATTCCAAACACTGTGGCTGCAAATGCAAGGTGGATTCAGAGGTGTTTGTTTAGGTTTCCTCCGTTTCTTTTTCCACCCCAAATTTTAACTCTGTCAGCACAGACAGGTGCAGACAGATGTGAGCTCACCCTGCCCGTAACTCTAAGCGAACCAGACTTTGCCAGCCCCTGTCTGGAAGCCACAGAGCTGTAGGAGCATGGCTCAGTGCCCAAGCTAATACGCCTGCTCAGAGGCTTGGGCAGAAGGAGCCTGTGACTGTGTGCACAGAGCCCAACAGGCTGCCCTGGGGAGCTGAGGCCCAGATACCTCTCTTGGTTAAAACAAATTTGTTCTTAAATATGGATACAGGTATGAAAGCAAAGGACTCTGATAATTTCTGTAAAGATTCTTTTGTCTTTGTTTGAAACTGCCATGGGTCAGTCCAGCAGAAGCTCCAGGGGAAGTGCAGTAAAAGGAAAGATGCTGGGGAGCTGGCTGCCTCCTCCTTACCTCTGCTCTGGTCCTCCCACTCCAGATTGCCTATGTTTACCTCCCTTTCCTGGAGGGAAATGGAGCATAATGTGCACTTTCCTAATGTAATTTTGGCCAGCAGCTATCACTTGAAAGCTCTGTGGTGGTCTGACATTAAAAAATTATAAATCTGTTAAAAAAGGTAACACTTTTCTAGAACACAGTCACACATTATATCCTATTTTGATAGAAAGAGAACTGTACCAGCATCCTTCAGCCCATATGCAGGGATGTCAAAAAAAGAATAATTTTCAAAAGAAATTCCTGGCTGCTAATAAAAAGTTTACTATCTGATCCTTTGTATATCAATATGGTGACTCAAGCCTGTTTCTGGTGCAATATACAAACACGCTCAATGTTTCTTTGTGCAACAGCTACTTGGCTTACTGTGTTAAGACACAACTTCCAGTGTTTGTGGCCAGGTGGAAAATGTCCAGAAAAAAAGTCCAGTGTCCATGTGCCAGTTTTCTCAGAAAGATAAGGAAGATTAGGAAGGGAATTAGTTCTTAATTTAGGCTACCTTCAGATAAAAATTTTCTAACTGAATTTGTACTTGGTAATCACAAGTCACCCTATTGTAAAACTCTAATGAGCTTCACACCCAAAATAACATCTTTTTTTTTTCCCCTTTCTCTCTAACAATTATAATCCCATGGCAGCATTTGGTGGAAAGGGAATGACAGACAATTCTCACAAACCTAAACAG
This sequence comes from Campylorhamphus procurvoides, assembly GCA_013396655.1. NCBI lineage: Eukaryota > Metazoa > Chordata > Aves > Passeriformes > Dendrocolaptidae > Campylorhamphus > Campylorhamphus procurvoides. Next base: position 1,889,280 of record WBMV01016667.1, on the reverse strand, counting down.
ACTCCATGAAGATCATCTCAGGACTCTTTGAAAAGCAAAATATTATCCTGAGATCTGGCCATGACTGATACAGATTCAAGATTTCAATGATGTTTTGTTAATTGGAGGAACCTTTCTATTGTAATCTGTCTCCATACAAACCCATAGAGAAGTTAATATGAATAATAACTGAAATCTTCAAATCCTTGAAAAAAAAATCAAGAGTAGAAATTGCAACTGCTGGATGTTTCCTTCTGCATGTGGATGGGTCAGCATGGAAAAGGAGCACCTGGAACAAAAATGGTCACTATGCCACTGTGATCCCAGAGATTGCAGCTATTGTCCTGTTGTGTATCCTTGGGGAAGTCCATACTGAAAAGGCTGCACAGTGCTGAGATGCTTGAAAAATTATTTGGGTTGTGGCATGTAACAAACATCTATTCATTAAAGTCTTGCAATTGTGACCCAGCCCTTCATCTTGCACAAGATCTATAAAAAAGTCTGAGTGACTATAAATGTGTCCCTTGGAGCAAATTATGGAAGACATTATAGGAAGACTGGTTTCTAGCCAGCTTTTCCAGCTTAATGAATTCCTTTCAAGGATGTGTGAAAGCTCCGTTGAGACCCATGGTGAGTATCCTTGGACTCCACGAAGATTTTATACGGGGTCCCAACTATTGTATTCTTATTTTTCTTCTATTTTCAGAGAGCAGTTAGAAAATGATTTGAAATGGTAATGCTACAGTTCAAACGCTTTTCACAGTGAGAACAGACCTAACTGATCCATGAAAAGTCAGCAGAAGGCTCTTGGGCAGATTCAGTTTTACCATGGTCATAATAACTATGAAAATCATTACAATTTGTGTGCTGTCCACTCTGGAAGAAGTAAAAAAATTGTTTTCCTGCATCTTCCATATTAAAACCCCAATCATTTAATTAATGTACAGATTTGGCATTTCAGTGTCTTCCTACAGACATCAGCTCTATATGGATCTGAAATGGGAATACTGAGAGTCAAGGAAGGCTCTGCTTGGATCAAATACCTGTAGGTACTTATATTATGATTCTTCTTGCAGCAAAAGGACTTTCATCTGCACATTTACTGTGTTATCAGCTGACTTCACATATTTTCTGTTTCTCCATTAACAGAGTGAGAAAGATAATGATCTGCAGTGTTTCTCTCTCTGGAGACTGGTTTGCTCTTTCAGAATCCATCGCTTCAATCACTCCTGCCCAAGATGTTGGGACGAGTGGGGGAGGTGAGGGACAGAAATTATGAGCTATGTGGAGACAACCTACAAAGGGCAATCAATGGGAAAAAAGAGGGATGTTTCATCTGGGAGGGAAACGGCACAGGGTGATGGGGGAAAAGATGGTACAGAGAGAGAACAGTTTATAATATGCAGACAGAAAAGATAGGAGATGAATGAATGCAATAAAGCAAAGGGTATGAAGTTTTAGCTGAAAAGCTCATCAGGCGTTCTTTACTTGTGTGTCTTCCCACGCAGTTGTACTAGAATATCCTGACATGCAGCTTTTCACTTGGGTACCAGAGCAGGTCACAAGGCACACAGAATTAATTAGTGTTACATTGGCCAGCACACGCCAGACCAACCACTCACCTGCTGGCCCTGGCCAGATTGACTCCTGGGACTGCTGCTCGTACTTCTGTGTAAAGTCCTACACAAATGAAAACTCCTGCTACCACCCAAAAAGAGGACCATACAAAAATAGGTGCTGTCACATGTAGAAGTTACAGACATACTAAATACATGACATGACATAGACAGGTTACAGGCTGACTGCCAGGGGAGCTGCCACCTAGAGATCCTTCTGGCCTTGTATCATAAGGCCTAAAACATTACATGTTTGTGCAGAAAAATGTGCATCAGAAGTATCTTGCTACTGTCTGCATTAATGGGCAACATGCAAGAACCAGTCCTTCAACCAGTTTGGAAAGCCAAGCCATAGATCCTACGCATTTCCCTATTTTATTGTTTTTCAGGCTACAGACAGAGGAAAATTAATTCACCATGTAATTCCATTGAAATGTAATCTATGAACTGAGGGACTGCATTTATTTAAGCCTGTACCAATATTTGTGAGATGAATTTAGGCCCAGAATGTGTTGGCTGATGGCCCTTTATTGGGAGATGAACTGGATTGCTTTACTGGGAGGTCTCCCCAGCCATTGGGAGTGACACTGGGGAGTGGGGAGGAGGAAAGGGAGGAAAAGAGCAGAACAGAGTGTGGAGACTGCAATAATTAATGCTTAGTGAGGCAGAAAAGAAGACTCACAGGACAGCAATTCTAGCAGTTTAATTCATATGTTGTGGAGTTTCAAACTCAAATCGATGGCTTGAATGCAGCTTTATCTACACAGAGCTGTGCCACAAGGAATTTATACACTTTCCACTATTTAAAAAACAATAGCCAGCATTAAATTGTCCTGCCAGAGCAACAGAAGTCCTGCCACAGACTGCCATGGAAGCAGGGACAATACAGGTGGGAAAATCTTTTAAACCTGACTCATTTTAGATTTTAAAAATACACCTGACATTACCACAGCATCAGAGGCCTGCAAGTTGAGAGTAAGAGACAGTTCATTTCAATATAGGGATGATGATTTGGATATATTTGAAAGTTATTAGAGATAACAGGGCTAGAAACAAGCTGGAAAAGGTTAAGAAGAAAGTTCCTCTCCACAGAAACCAGCATAAAAAGATGCAGACCCTTCCAGTGTTTTGCATATCTGTTTCCAGGTTATTTAGAAGTTCCTTAGGCTGAAGAATATACCCTCTTGCAAGCACAGATTTTTCACAGTGCTTTAGCTTAGAAACAAAAGATGTAAGTCCATAGCTTTAAATAATGTGGCTTGTGATGCACAGAAATGTGCTCAGCCAAGACATCGAGAGTCAATAATGGTTTCTTCAGCTTTCTACAGGGGAAGCAGTTTAGAAGCAAAGTGTCAGTCTCATGGAAATCACCCCATGGAAATTACTGCTGAACTCAAGGGTAAAATTAATGACAGGGGCAGTGTAGAGGCAGTGGAGGATCAATTGAGCTTCTTCAGTTCTTTGAAAATATTACCCAATTCATGTCTCACATTTATATTTGTGAAACATAAAACCTCCCTCAATAGTCTGTTTAGTTATGTAGAAGTGGAGCCTCAGAGACTTCTACCTTTTCTTTGCAATTAGATTTTGCCACAGTTTTTTTGAATGTTGTCATCTTCAGGATGGATTACACAATAATTCAGGGTGAAGACAGAGGGACCTTTGGGACCACCAGTCTGACTGCAGAGAAATATTGACCAATGTGCCCACATAACACTCAGACTCCACTCACTGCTTTGTGTACTCCTTCAGTTCTAGGTAGAATTCATGCTTTTAGTAGGAATTATATATACTGTTAAGTCCTTGGAACTCCATTTAAATATCTTGCCTCCTTCAAATCTGAAATTTGTTGCTATTAGGAGCATGGTTTTTCCAAAGCCAACAACTGAGTATTTTTGGTTTGTACATTAAAACCTGCACTTGGCACATTTTGGGCTCCTTATATCAAATCAGCTGTTTTCAATGTTACTGTATTTCCATATTTGCAGTTGTTTGGGTGTTTGCCCCTTTGTTGCTGCACTGGCAGGAGTGGGAGATTCCTTGTTTCTTGATGGCACTTTAGGAAAGGAAAAGACTTCCAAGACTGGAAGTCAGAACATTGCTGGTTTTACAGGTTTTTGAGCCCAGACGTGGCAGTCTGTGGGGACTAAGGAGTTCTGCACACCCTCCAGCCCTGTCAGGCTGGGGCTGAGCCCTGAGATGCTGCACAACAAAGTAATAGGAAAATGTGCATGTCTGAAAAGAGAATTATCACTGAGGTATAATGACTGATATGCTTCCCTGGAAAATGCAACATGGTGCCTTACTTTGTTCAAGCACTTTTTTTTCCAGGTTGCTATCTATTTCCAGCTCCAAATGTTCAAGAACTACAGTTTGACCCTCAAAATCATAGGAGCTCTTTTACTGTGCTTTCTGTTTTTTGAGCTGTTAGGGTGCACCTGGGTCACACTTGCAAGCTTCATACTCTAATCATTAGGACTAGAAACTTACTTTAAACTAAAGAAAGAGGAAAGCTGAGTTTCTAACCTCATTACACAACTGTAGTAGCTGGAGTGTAAGTGAAACATCAAACATCACAAGACTTGTGATAAAATCATGAGTGCTGACAACATCAATTTAGAGTAGGAGGTGGGATAGCAGGGGAAACTCAGGGCAAATGGATTTACTTTTTATCTTAGTGTTTTTACAGGCTGTCTACTTTTATCTTTAATCAGAAGTTTTCAGTGGCAGTTCTTTCTTCATGTATCTGTGCATGACATTAAAAGGTCACGTCTGCATTAATACCTGATGCCATTTGCTAACTGCATCTTTCTATCAGAGATTACATGAAAAGGTGGGTGTACTGATGGTACACCTGGTGCTAATATCACAGCAAAGAGGTATTATGGAAGTACAGGTCATGAGTGCATGGCTCAAACAGCACTGAGAGGAATCCCAGTCCCCTGTTGTGTGTGTGTGAAGAATACAGGATATTTCTCACAGCTGTGATATTTACTGCCTGAGCAGACAATATTGTATCGAGAATTTACCAGTAAAGCTCCACATTCTTTGTGAAATGGGTTGTTTTCAGGCACTGCTCGCTGGATCTTTTATGCCTGAAAATTACCTCAGTGAAAAATAACATGGAAACTTACAAAGCTAGGTATAGTTAAACCTTTCATTATAATAAATTGGCTGTAATTAAGCTGAGTAATTAACGGAACACTGTGATTATAGATAACAGACTGGCCAGATCAAGAATTCAGGTCAGTCTTAAGTGATGCCAAGGTGGCAGTGGTGACAAAGTGGTCAGCTGTCCCTCAGCTATTAGAGGTAGTTTCCAAAATGTGTTTTTATGGTTTGAAAAGCTCCAGTTAGAGGGAATTGTGCAGTCACCAGTCCTTTCAACCACATGCAAAGGGTTGTTGGTAGCAGGTTCTTGGTCACCCACCTGCTGTGACTGGTCTGATCTGTCACTGATCTGAAAAGTGCCAGGGCAGCAGAGTGGCCAGTTAAGAGGCAGCTCTAGCACAATGAATACTCCTGCTCATTCATGATAATCCTGGGATTTAAAGTAGGAGTTAAGCCTGGCCCAAATGGCTTCAGCTGCTTTGCACAGCACCAGTGGTACAAGCAGAGAGCGAACAAGTGAATTTCATGGTGACAAGCCAAAGTTTTATATATGACATAATGCTGGTATTCCTTATCTTCCACTCATTAAACCAGCTCCAGTCCCGTCTGGGTGGGACCAAGTTCTTTAGTTCAGGGATGATTATGTTGCTGGGTGGAAGGAGAGACACAGCCCCTGTGTGAACCCAGAGGAGGTGCTGAGGGTCTGTAACGTGGCCCTTGTCACAGCAGAGGGGATTGAGCCCAGCCCTGTCCCAGCAGGAGCAGAGCTGCTTCTCACGCTGCATCCCTGAGCCTGGGATCTGTGCCTGGGGAGGAGGCAGCAGGGCTGCCCAGGCCTCTGCCAGGCACCTTTTGTCCCCCTCTCAGCCCCAGTACCAGCACTGCTCACACAAAGCTCTGCACTCTGGACTAACATCAGCACCGGGAAAGGAGATGAAGGCAGAAGTCAAAGAAGGGAAGATCTCCCTTAAACCTTCCTTCTCCCCTCCCCATATCAGAAGTGTATACTGAACGTGTTTTCCCTAAAGAAATGATGTTAAGCTGGAGTTATGTAAAGAAATATTACAATTGTGTGTCGTCGTCCCCCCCCCCAAGCATTACAAACCCAGGAAATTCAAGACAAGTACTGCACAATCTTTCAGGATGGAAATGAACAATCCAGAAATCCAGATAACCTCAAGTTTGCTCTGACATGATACATAACCGTGTAACTCAAAAGCATGAGAGAATTTCAGAGTTCATAGTCTGAATTTAGAAGAAAAACTGTTTTAGAAGATAAATTAGTTTTATGAAATGTATTTCAGTCAATTTTTATTTCACATATTGCTACAGGAACAGGGTCTGACCCTTTGGCTGTCATGCAGGTGATGTGATGTGATGTTTGGTCTGATTTGATAGATCCATCTCTCTTCAAAACTCAACTACAGAGGTCAAAGAAGGAAATGCTTTGTCATGTCTGCCTGCTTTTGTGGGGGAGCATTGAGGTTAGCCTTCTGGATGTAAAATCTTACCACAGAGACAGAAAACAAGATTGGCTAACCACAATGACTTGACTCAAAGAATTAGCAACACTGACATAATGGAGGCATTCCTGAAAATCTGAAGTCAGAGTTCTGCCTACTTTTTGGAATAAATAGCAATCCAGAAATCTAGGGCAATAAAACTCCATAAGCATCTCAGAATTTTATTTCAGCCAACATCAATCTTCCTTCCTTTTCAGACAAGCTAAATTATACTGGTAAATCAGCAAAGTTAAATCAGTCAGATCAGCTGAATGCAAAAGCTGAGGGAACAGGCCAAATTTGCACTGTATATGCTGAGAGAAAGGAAAACTGCTCATGAAGTTAAATCTTAAGTAAACATGAACCCTCAGTGGGGCTGCACAGGGAAAAGGAAAGACTCCAGTCTGAAACTTCTGAGAGGCCTCTGATTAAATGTACAGGGAAGTGGGAAAGGGACTTGGGTTTCCCTGAGCTTCAGGGGCTGCAGCTTATGGAGCTAAGTCAGACTTAGCAAAAGGACAGGAATAAAGCCCTGGCGTGCTGGGGCTAAGCACCCAGGAGCATTCCCAGTTTGATGGATTCCGTAGCTGACACTGATGGAATGACACTGCTGGAGGTGCAGGATCCAGCTTGTTCAAAGCACCTGCATAAACCAGGCCACGGCAACACAGCCTTTCTGGGACTCCTGCTCACTGCCCTCCTGGACGTCACTGCAGTGGCTGAGGATGTGACATCCCTGCCTTTTTAGCTCAGGACCCCTCCCTGCAGGGATGGCAGATGAAAATGTGTGCTGGTTGCCAAGTCACTGGTGCGTCAATTAAACTTCCCTGTTAGTTTAAGCTGATCTGTGTTAAAGATACCAGGCTGGGAGCAGTATGGGTTTGGTTCTGCTGATCATACTACAGTGAAAACTGGGTAATGGGAGCTCCAACAGCTGAGGAACTGATACCCATGGAAATGCTGACCATGCTGCAGGGTCATGCCTCAAACCCTGTCAGACTCCAGAGATCTAGGCACTCTTTTCACCAAGTCCAAGGACCTGTCTTGCATCACTCACACCGCTCCCACACAGACTTCAACATTTTCAGCTCCCAAACCACACAGGACATGGGTTTTGAATGCTCCAATACAACCTTCCTCAAGCTTGCCACATCTATAGGAATAGAATGTCTCACTGCTTTGTAGGTGTAGGTACCTTTAATCAGAGCAAATATTAGAGAAACTATAATAAAAGAATAGCCATGCACATACAGGCAGCAGAACCCAGGAGGAAAATCATGGTTTTCTCCTCCTGTCCTGCACATCAGCTCCAGCAGGCCTGTTGGTGTTTCATCCAGTGAGTGAGCTGTGAAGTGCCTGTGACTGGGATCCACCATCCCCATACAATGATTTTGATTGAGGTTTCCTCAAGGAGTGCCCAGAGATGTAAGACTGAAATTCCCTTAATGCAGAGTTCAGAGCAGTTCTCCCTCTGCTCTACTCACATTGAACAAGGGACAGCTAAACTTGTCTGCAGAAAGCAGCTGAAAGAGAAGGTGGAAAGGGGAGAAGTAGGATTTGAGATTACTCATCCTTTCACTTGGAATTCCTTTGATTTCCTCTGACAATATGATACAGTAGAGGTGGAGCAGGTCTAATAGATCAGTGAATGCATCCTACTTGAAGAACAGGATTAATATCTTCCCACAGCTGTCCACAATGAAGAATTCTTCAGTTGCCAAAATAATTCTGTGCTGAATAGCAAAATCCACAGGTGGGAAGCAACTCTCAGTGAATTTGCTTTCTGGGATGCTTAATAACTGCACATATTTAAAATCACCATCATTCTTTCAAACATTTTTGCTGTGGTGTTCTCCTGTCTGTTGGCCAAAGGGATCAGAATCCTGAGTTCTGTCCCCAAAGGCTGGATCCACACTACCAACTGGTGGGTTGATCCTTGCCAAGACATTTTTAGAGGAATTATAAAAATCCCTCTTACAGAAGGGAATTATATGTGATACTTAGGCAAAACAGGCATTCCATTTATAAATATAATTACTTCTGCTATTCCATCAAGAAAAAGAATGCAGTAGTGAGGGATACAACAGAGAAAATTATTTATATGTTGACACAATATAAATAGAAAACAGATCCAGCTGAAACTAAGTGGGGAACAAAAAAACATGAGAAAATATGTAACTGAGATTACCAATTGGGAGGATAACTTATGACCACTTCAGTGCATTCTTTCCAATGGAAGTACAGTCCCTCATTTTGCTTTATGTTTGGATTGTAATTATGTGTGCACTTAATTAACAACAAACGCACACACTCACTTTGCATTTATTGGCAAATTATCTTCTTTTGACTGATGCCCTTGAACCCTGCAAGGCAAACACCCATCTGCAGGGCACAGGAGGAAGCAGGAGATGGCTTGAACATTGTCCTTCTGCTTTAGCGAGCTGTAGCAAGGGAAGAAAGGAGTCAGTGTGCCTTTCACACTCACAAACAGTGACTGGGCACAATATTAACACCTAAGGAATGATTCTGACCCTATGTCTTGTATTCATACACACGGCTCCTTTTACTCAGGCTGCTTGTCTGGGTGTGTCCATTATGGCAGGTCTTCTGCTTTAGATTTGGGAAGAATATTTTTATCCACTATATTCATTCTTAATATTAGTGATTTATCACACATGGTGAACTATATCTTCGCAAAGCTGTAAGATACCATGGTGATTAACACCATATGAGAACCTAAATAGAAGGGAACAGGATAACAGAAATGAACTCCCAGCAGATACAGGGTTTTTGCTTGTTTTTAGAGAAAGTACCTCAGCTGCATGATTTTACTCTGTACATAAGAATTGTAGGAGCTCCATAGCAGAAAACTGTACTGTACTTGACAATGTTGTAGAAAGAACAAGAAACCTCATGTTTAATTTCTCTCTAGCCTTTAATTAGGATTTTCAGATCAATTTGGAGAGATTGATTATTCTAGCTCCTTTGATCATACAGATTTATTACTTTGATTTAAGAAGGCAGGAGGAAAAAAAAAGTAAGAACCACAAGTATACCCTTGGGTATATATGCGTATATATATCCCCTCATACTTCTGGTAGGAAAAGAGCCCAGATTCACATAGCCTTGCAAATTTGTCCTGTCAATATTGCAGTCCCCACACAAAATCTACGCACTGAATCGATTCGGTAATGAGAAACTAATCACATCTTACTTACCCACCCAAACACTGTGAAAGCCTGGAGACACTGTGAGCCTGCTTCAGATGAACACATCGCTGCCGGGCACAGCACAGCCCTGCCTTCCAAACAGCTCTGTCCTCACCCACCTGGATTAGGACTGCCACTGGGAGAACCTTTCCCCTGCATTCCTGGATCCAAAGCAAGGATTTTTCCGAAGTGTGGCAGCTAGCAGGAAAGGGAATTGTCTCTGGGCACTGGTTTATACTGTATGTACTGGTATATAACCTTGGGGGCTGCTGGAAAGAGTTCCTGTGTGGTACTGTGGGGGTTCAGTGCTGACCCTGAACTTTTGGTTCCTGGTCTCCCATGGGAGGCAGGCAGAGAGGTGTGGGGAAGCCAAAGAGCTGGCTGCAGGCTGGGCATCCCTGGGTGCCACTTGATCCTCCAGGCCCTGGGCTGCAGGGAGTGCCAGGAGGGCTGCAAGGAATGTGGTGAGATGAGCACGAACAGCTCCCATTGTATCTTCCCCCCCCGAGCAGCACAGCACAGGCTAAATTAAAAAATGCATTGGGGAAAAGGTTGTTTCTGCAAAACTGGTCACTGGCAGCCAGGCCCCCAGGGATGCTCTCCTTGCCTAAGGATGAAATGGGATTACGATGGTAATATTTGCTGCACTGTAATTAAGGTGGTGTCAGGACTTTCATTAAAAACTGTGTTTTTGTTGAGGGGCTACGGCTTGGAGAAAATTTTTGCTTGAGGCTGAAATATAACATGGGTCTCAGCCAGAAAACACATGCACAACCTTTATTATATATGTAATTTAGAATCTCCACATAGTCTTGGCTGTGAAGGCTCTACTATTGTTTCCATATGGGTATGCAGCTAATTGGTTTAAAAAACTAGTTATTAAAGAAGTGAAGGGCTGAATTCTGCCTGGAACTCACGTATGTGACATGTCCCCATTAATTGTCTGCAATTAACTTCAAAAATCAAAGGCCAAATGCTGCCCTCCTTACTCAGACACGTCATGTTGTTGCAGCAAACAGCTGTAAACAGGACCAGGCACCTGTACCCAGGTGTTTACCTCCCTACAAACCAAGGCACCTGCCTCTCCCACATTATAACAACTCCACTAAAAGCGAGCCCATCCTGTCTGAGGCAGATAATTTCCTTGCAAAACTGGCAGTGTATGACAAGCTTATTTCTACTGTTAGTATTTAGGTTTCTATTATCATAGCACTCAAGATTTCAGATAAGGAGCCAGGACCCCTGTGCTCAAGTGCTGTGCAAACCATAGAATAAAAACACAGTCCTACTAAAAAAATATGTAGGATTGCACACAAACAACTCCTTTCCCCTGTTTCATGGCCAGATTTGCATTATTTCTGTTAAGTAATCTGAGTGTGTAACGCACCACTCCTGCAAACAGCAAACACTGCTCAGACATTTATTTAACTTTCTGCATGATAAAGTCCTAACTTCACAGCAATCTATTGTCTTTCCCCAGAGGTGCACACAAAGGGGCCAGCTACTGCCCTGGGTGCTTGCGAGTGGCTCTGGGTTTTTTCCATCTATCTGCAGTGCAACCAGTATGGAACATGGACTGGTTTCAGGTAGTCATTTGATTTTTACTCAAACAATTAGCATTCTACCTTTTCAGATTAAAAAAACCCACGCAACTAATAATATGTCATAAAAGATTATTTCTCTGTTGCACAGCACTACACAGATGTCAAAACTAAAACTCATAATATTAAAGTTTATAAAATTACAGTTTCATGAATGTGCAAACCAGACGGGAATTCACAGGCACTGTTCCCCAGTAACTTTTGGATACTTTATGTGACTTCACAGGGATGCTAAAAAGATACAACATAACATAGCCCAGCTCACTGTTCCTTCTAAGAACAAATTACACAAATTGCTAATTTAAGAAGAATTTAAGCATTTTGCAAATGTTTAAACACAGAACAAACTTTATTTAGGAGGTAGTTGTCTTCAGTGAACCTATTTATGCATCTAGTTACTTACCTGCCTAATTTAGCGTGCCCAGAATCATGGCCTTCGTTTGGAGAAACTTGATGAATTTCAGGAGAATGCATCAGCTACCACTTGTCAAAATAGGTGGATTCAAATGTAAATAAGTGATGCTTCCACAAAGTGCAAACATGTGCAAAATTAACATTCCTAATACATGAAGCTTCTCCTCATAGGAAGATATTATTAATAATACTACCAGAGGCAGGCAAGCGTAATTCCTAATGTGGACAAACTCACTCTGAGTACCTCTTTTTTTATTTCATTTACATGAATTAAAGAAGTTGGACTTAACCTGAGCAGAAAAAAAGGCAGATGTCAGAATGAGTGAGTCTTCATGAGGGTTGTACTATAACCACTCGTTTTAAATTCCCACTTTGGCGTGCACAAAAAAAACATTTTCTTATGAAGATAAAAGCCTCCACGTGTAATAACTCGATATATAGACAAGCCCTAGGGGCTTGCATCTTGAGCACTTAACATTTTTGGCCTCATCTTAATGGATAAAAAAGGTGTGTTTCTCAGTCACATTAGCCCAGTCAAAGAAGCTTAATATGATGAAAAGGCCTTAGGCTTTGGTGAGACTGAGGTGTAAAGGTGTGAGGTGGCACATCCATCACTCTGTGGGCAATGCTGCCTTTAGCATGCACTAGACTCATCAGGATAAAATAGGCAGGGCATGGGGAGCCTGAGCTGGGTAAACCCACTTTCAAACCAACCCCAAATGGGTTCGTATGAGGAGCTGCTGCTGTAGAACAGAGGTCAGGATATTTCACAGCGGGGAGCAGGTGAGAAAACATGAACTAGAATGAAGTGGTTTTATCTCCCAGACTGCGGGCTGCCTAAAAGCAAGCAGTTAGATGGATTCTAGGCTCACTGGACCTCCACACTACCTGTCCACTGCTCCAGAGCACCTGGTAACTGGAATTCAGCTGTCTGGGAATGCTGCTCGGGATGAGAAGGGAGGCTTGTTCCCCACCATCTGCAGCTGAAAGCATCCCACCCAACTGCTGGGAAAGTCAGCTCTGCTCAAGGGTGTGCATGTCATACCCACTACCCAGGCTGTGCTGTTGCCCAAAGTAAGGCAGATCTATGAGATGACAAGTAAGCAAAACTGAGGAAAAGAAGAAACAAACCTTTCAAGTTTAAAACTAGATTTCTCCAATGCATTTGTTAGCATGTGACAATTAACATATGCTCACATTTTTTGTAGTCCAGCCAAGTTTAGTACAAATTAACTAGGAGTCACATATTTGTATGATGTAATCCTGATTTTGTCACTTGACTTAGGCTTTGTCTAGAACTCTTAAATTATCTTGGGCTTGTGTTTATTTAATTCCTAAAAGAAGCCCCAGTAATTTGGCTATTTCCGAACTACATGGCTGAACAGGAATGCAGATGTTAAAAAAAAAAAAATACCATGGGCAGCTAATGTGGTTACTGCACTCGACTGCCCACTGCACCTTCATCCTGCAGTTTGCCACAAGGAGAGCCATATGGGATATGGACTGGCACCAAACTCCCCCCAGTTGTCAGAGCAGCACACCGAGGGAAGCAGATGTTCAACATGGTCAATTATCAATTTAGCACAGGTTAGGACAAAGTGGTTTGATATACTGAACATCTAAAATGGCAGCATGGTGCTGATGTAGCCTAAATGAAGCCTTTGTGATAACTTGCACTTTTCTGCAACGGGAGCACACGTATGGAGAGAACAAAAACTTTTTATTTGCTTTCTGTAGAGTCATGAACAATCACAAAACTGGCAGAGTTCTGATGTCATGAAAGAGAAAGTATCTAGACTACCCTCCTGATAGAATCTGGAATACTTTTCTCATTATTCCTCTTACATACACCACTTTAGTTGCACGGAGGCATGGTGCTATTTACATAGTTGTCATTTTCCTTTAATTATTTCTACAATAATTTAATTTTCCATAACTAGCTGATTTAAGACAACATCCCATCTTCAACATGTTCTATTATGAACATTAAGCACACTGGGACAATTTAAGATGTTTTGAAGTTAAAACCATTAGCATGCCTTGTTTAATCAGTACTGCAAAAGTCTCACATTTCAGAAACAACTCCAAAGCCACAGAAATGTTTATTTTGAGGAAGGCTAGAATGTAAAATTCTAGTTGAAAATTTCAAAGCTGCCTGTCCTGGAAAGTGAAAACAAAAAAAGCAGGTGTGTCAGATCATCTGAGTTAGTTTACAAAGGACTGGAGGATCTCTTAACATTCAGCAAAGCAGAGAACCTGTTCATTCAATATTACATATTTGCTGTAAAAATGTGTGTTTTCCACACAGTGATAATTTATAATAGGTGGTTAGTGTGGCCAAGCTATAAACATAAAATTTTTCCTGACAGAACTGTTCAAATATACTGAATCAACAGAGCACTCCCACACGGGATTTATGTTTGGTGACACGTCTGCGAGCTTGTCCCTCTGCCTCCTCCAAGTGATAGATAATGCTTGCAAATACAGTTTCCTACAATTCCATCTCCACTTCAGGTTCCTGCTCACGAGTCTCTCTCAGTCCTACATGATTCTTCACACCTTTGATTGCCACAGCAGTGGCTGCAGCAGTTCATAGCACAAACCTGCCCAGCTGTGCTCAGACACATAATGAGATAAGGAACTCAGAGGCACGAGTCCCTTACCTCGCTCCTGTGCTAGACCATGCTGCAGCAAAGCAAACTGGTTTTATATTGTGTTAGCTACATTGAGCTAATATATGAAAAAAAAATAAAGGAGAAAAAATTAAAACCACACATCTGTCTTTGTATAAGAGACAAAAACCCAGAGCTCAACCCCTTACAGGTGGTCTAAAGGTGTTAAAAATCACTCCCATGGGAGGCCAGGATGAACCCTGCACGAACAAGTGAAGCCAGTGATTCCACGGGAGGTATCTCTGCCCTGGGATGTGACTGTCATTCCCATCCACCCGGCAGTTGATCTGAGCCCACGGTGTGCTCACGTGTCACAGCTCCAATCAATTTGCACATGCAGAGTGGCTCTGACACATCCTAGACTCACCCAAGCCGTGGCGCATGTGCAGCGGATCCACACACGCACAGCCAGTGTTCCAGGAGATGGCCATTTTTTTTAGTAGACCAGATGGCAACCTGGCAACTCTAGCAAATGCCACACCAGCAATCCCACTGTGCAGAGGCTGTGGCCTTTTCCTTCACTCTCCTCCCCTTCCTTGCCTTTTTTCTCTCTACTCCACCCAAGTCTGGGCCTGTATAATATTAAATGTTTTCAGTTCAATTAGGCTAACTTAACATAATTCAAGGCACTTTCTTCTGTTAGACAACATGTAAACAGATTAACATCTCATATCTGAAGCTGTATGAGCAGTATACCCATGCTTGTCATTCACAGACTTTGTTACACAAACGTTGAGCTCAGAATATATACTTTAATTTGGCATAAGTGAGTACATTTTCAGTGACAGGGCCAAGAAAGTCACACCAACAATCCAGCTGTTATCCGTGCACGGCTGAGCAAAAGGGGTGGCTTGATTTAATTATATATATATATATATATATGTGCATAGACAAAGATAAATGTGTTATTTTCTAATGTATTTCATACCTTATATGAAAATGTCTCTAAGGTCTAATTTAATTACTCACAAACCTAGAAAATGAATCAACAAAGGCACGCTGTTGTAGTTCTGAGGAAAACAAGGCAGCAAAAGTCGTATTTGCCTCAGTGTATACTAATTTAGTATTCTGAAGCTGAGAAGTGAAAAATTCGTGAAGGAAGAGAAGTGTAATGATCAGGAGTGCTTTGTGTTTATTTTTACGTTAAAAAAAAAATAAAAATAGCTACTAACATCAGCTCCTCCTTACCTCCCTTCCTCGTTGTACCTGCGTGCTACCCCGGGCCATTTTATCAACTGGGATTCAAACACGGAAACCCAAACGCCGCTGGAGAAAGGCTCGGTGCGGGATGTGTTTACCGGGAGCCTCGGGGGCTATCGCTTCCCGAGCACGTCCGCCAAGTCCGGCGAAGTTCCCGAGCCCGCCCCAAACGCGAGTCACCGCGTCCCTTTCCTGCCCGTGCGAACGCGTTTGGTGATTCAGCAGCATCCGCGCACCGAGCCCGCTCCGTCCGCACCCGCCGCTCCAGCCCCGGGCGGGAGGGAAGGAAAGAGGGAGGGAGGGAGGGAGGAAAGCCGTGCTGGGGCCCCGCGGAGGGGAGGGCGGCCCCGGGGGTGCCCTCGGGGCGGTGCCGGCCGGGGGGGGCCCCCGGGCTGCTCCGCTCCAGGGAGGAAAGTCCGGCCACGGGGCGAGGCAGCGGCCGCACCCCC